>APFE031137388.1:16022-57253 GCA_000404065.3 Pinus taeda
AGTATACATGTCTGCAAGGGAACTCTCGAAAAATACATCCAATTCAGGTTCACTTATGATTATCAAGCCATGTAGATGCCTTCCTTGCTCAATGGAGTGTAAGGTAACAAGCATTGAGGGCACTATTGAAGGTAATATAATTCAGCCTCATGCTAGACCTATGTGTTTCACGAAACTATTGGAGGGATTCCTCACTATACCCACGTTGGGTGTAGATCAAAATCAATTTACTCCAAGAGACCACATCCCTCTCAGGAATCATATCAAACAATTACCTTGCACGATTTAACCTACTGCATCGGGCATATCCAACAACCAAAGAATTCCATGTGAAACATTAGGCACACATATGTGATTGAACACTTGGACTGCATCCTCTTTTCTATCACACTTAACATACATTTCAATAAGAGCAAGCTTTGAAAAGGCATTTGATTCGAATCCCACTTTGATTACCTTAGCTTGAACTTGCGCAGCACACTGGGGACACATCAAGTTGGCACATGGATTTAGACCACTTGTCAATGTAAATTGGTTTGGCCTTAAACTTGCAAGCTTCATCTAAAAGTAAAGTTCAAGAGTCTCCTTGTTGTGGCCTTGCTGGGAAAACGCTGAAATGATTGCATTCCAAGACACAAAATCCCAATCAAGCATTTTGTTGATGAGTTCAACTGCATCTTCAACATTTCCCCTTGATAGCCTCGGGTGGAGATCTTTTTCTGGATTCTTGATTGTTTTTGTTCTTAAGCAACCTCCTTATGCCCTAGAATCTGGCTCGGTGGTGATTAGGCAGCAAGAAAGACCATAATGCTGCCCAATCTATGGCTAGGTGGAAAAGCGTAGTCTCTAACTCGATTGCCCATTTTATCTGGGATTAGTACTTCTTATTATTGGAATGTGCATTAAACTCTAGGTCGAATTCAAGGTATGAGGCATAATATTTTATAAGGAAATGTATCATTGATGATATTTCTTGATAGTGCATGAATTAATTTGATGGTTGTAAGAGTTCAATTACAACTCCTATGAGTTCAGTATTGAAGCATACATAAGTACAATTTGTGAATTAGATATGCATTGTTTCTTGTCACCTTACAACCATTATCACTATGCATTGATAATCATATCAACATTTTGATGCAATCAGTGATGAAAACTTGTAATTTATCCTTGTTTCTTTCTATTCTAACTATGACATGCAAATAGTTGCAACTACTGTATATCTTGAGGTCTATTAGAAAATGCAGATTTGGTAGAAAACTTTTGGGGGCTGTCATCTTCTGTTCTGCAGTTGGTATTTTTATTCGCTTTATCCAACATTGATTTTTGTTATCCAATGCTTTTACCTACGATCCATTGACCATTGTAAGAATACTTCTGGCGTAAAGAGCATTGAAAGGCTTACATGCAACCTATAGGCTTAATTACACACACACACACACACATATGCATGTGTGTATCACCCACAAACTTCATGATACCTAAAGGAATAAATACTCACATCGGTAACATCGATCTTTTTTGATGTGTGACTTGCAGTTTTACCCAGTGATTGAAATAACGGAGCACGATCTCTATCTACAGGAACTTCCACATAATCTTTCTAACTCTAAACCTTTGACAGTTATTAAAGTTTCCCTCATTGTAGAGGGTGTTGATGACAAGAAAGTGAATTATTTGGGAAGCTAAAGTCCCAAAAGTGTGGTTAACGCTATGTCTAAATTCTATAATTTTCAATTTTGCGCTTTGGTTTCTAAACTATCATGCAAGGTAGATATCTCCTTTCATTCATTTTATCTTCATTTTCATTTTCTGAATGTTGATGAAACTGGTTTGTCGTTAATAAACTGACTCAACTTGTAAAGCTCTATATACATCCAAAAGATAATGTGCACAACTCAGATTATAATTTAATGGAATGCATTATCCCAATGATTCACGATTGTCACTGTTATGAATATTTAAAAGGTCTTGAAAGCGTTACAATTGTTGGATTATTGAGCGCTTAATACTTTTTTTGGCTGGTTACATCTTAATTCAAATTTAGCTTTTATGACTCTTTAAATGGAAGAAGTCTCCTTAAAGTGAATTTGTAAGTTTTGCACCTTAACCAATTCTGAATGATTAATCATTCAGTTATGGACTTGGAGAAACAATGTTGACTGCTAATTGTCAGATTGTAGTATGTCACCTGTGAGATTTCCCGTTGAAGTTTGTTTAGCTTGAAAGTGTTTCATGCACCTTAATCTAAATGAAACTTATGTTACGTGTAAGTGTACCTTCTTATGTGGTTGTTTGATGGGTCCCCTTGACCTGTAGTTGAATTTATCCTCCTTAATCTTTGGTGACACAAAGATATCTTTTTCTTTTGATTGATGTGTCCCAAATGAAAGGGAATGCTCCTCTATATATACCATTTGGTGGAGTTGAGGGGATGTGACTTTTGATCTTCTTAAGCTGACATATAGTTGAGGCCGACCTAAATAATTTACACAAGAGAAACATAAATTCGAAATTCCACTTCTATGTATCCAAATTTGATGATATTTAGATCAATTTTGGTCCTCTCAAAAAGAGGAATTCAATGCCACAATTATCTAGCCCCAAAGGCGTCGTTCAAAGTGGAACTTGGCCCTAGTTTCCATTTTTAACAAAAATAACCATCAATACTTTTTTATATCATTTTAGGCTGAATTCACAATAGTATGCTAAAAAGTGTCATTTCAATGTCTAGAAATTAGGATATATAAATGTGAGATATATACTCTACATTTTTGGGTGATCTCTTTTTCAAATCTGAGCTTTTTTAGGTTACATGTTAATTGTTTGAACTTTGAACCTTGAAGAAATGTTTGAATGGACTTCTTAAATACTCGAATGAATGGACTTCGTAAGGCAGTGGTACCATAAATTGTGTTAATTCAAAGATTTGACTTCCATATTTTCACAAAATACAATGATCTCAATAAATACTTATATGTGTAGATACTTATGTTTAGGGTTATATATGTGTTGGAGTAGTTCTTTTATGTTTTACTATAATCTTGATGTTGACAAGTTTTAGTTGACTTTTTTCATCAATTTCTCATAGAATATGCAAAAGGAAATGATTGTCAAATTGTGGCAAAAATTACATTTCTCCTGATTTCTTTTTTTATTGTTCATGACAAAATAATCATTTTACAGGAATGAGTTATCCTATAATCTATTTCAATTTGTGGATTTTTTTTCCTCCCATTTTTTTACAAGGATGTAGATTTCATTTTCCTGTTGATGGTTTTTGCACGAATCTTATCTAGCCCCAAATGATGGTAATGGAGTGGATCTTGAGAAGTAGTCGTGGACATAGACTCTATCAGTGGTTAATGTTACAATACCACTTTCACCTAGTATCAAAAAAAGTTTAATGTTTTGTGACATAAAGAAAAGTCATTTAACAACATGGTTGAAAGGGAAACCTCATGTCTTAATTGTAAGTCATTTATTTGTGTTTCTTAGTTGTAAGTCATTTGTTTGATTTTGAGCTTCATCAGATCAATTATTTCACTAATCCAATATGCATGGCTTGTATTTCTCCCTCGATGTTAGTTACTTGACATGGTTGATATAACATTCAATTCTAGGCCACTTTTATTTTAAGTCAGAGATTTTATTGATTAAAATGATGTTCGTATATTAATTGATTTCAAAAAGTTTTGTAAATTCCACTTGGACGTTATTGAAAGTTGTTGAATTTACAATTTATGAAGTTTCAAGGTGTAATTATTTAAAGGGTGCTAGCTCAATGGAAGAGCATCTCCTTTACAAGAAGTTGGTTGGTGGTTCGATTCCATCGTGCCCTGATATCCATATGGAATGATGACGATTAGTTTTTGGTGACAAAGGCTCTTTTGCCCATCACCAATGAGCTTATAGTGACATTTTTCGACCCTCACCAAAATATGAAATGGTGACGGTCAACGAACGACACCATATATACGCATCAATAGTGATGGCCATGAAGGTCCGTAACCATAAATCGTTGTTGTTGATATGAAATGGTGACGGTCACTCTCCGTTATTATAGTCATTATTCGTGACGGACCTTGAATGTCACCACAACACCTATACTTTTGACAATGCGGCGTTTGGTGATGTTCAATGAACGTCACCATATATATGCACCAATAGTGATGGCCATGAAATATCCATCACAATAAATCGTTGTAGTTCATATGAAATGGTGACAATCATTATCTGTCATTATAATTAATATTCGTGACGAACTTTGAATGTCACCATAACACCTATACTTTAGGCGACTCTACCTTTGTTGACGTTCAGTTTTTGGTGACTGAGGCTATGGTCCGTCACCATTTCTCATATGAAACAGTGACGGTCACTATCCATCATTATAAATCATTATTGGTGACAGACTTTGAATGTCACTAAAACACCTTTACTTTTGGCGATGCCACCTTTGGTGACGTTCAGTTTTTGGTGATTGAGGCTATGGTCCGTCACCATTGCTCATATGAAACGGTGACGATCGTTATCCATCACTATAAATCATTATTGGTGACGGATTTTGAATGTCACCAAAACACCTATACTTTTGGCGACACCACTTTTGGTGACGAACACTCTTTTGATCGTCACCAATGAGCTTATGGTGGCATTTTTCGCCCCTCACCAATGTTTTTCTTTCTTGTAGTGTGGTAAGCAGTGTGATAGCAGCCCTGCTCTTTTCATATACTCATTCCTCTTTTGTTTTGCAATAGTGCTTGCTCAGGCTAGTCTGCTGATCCCGATGGGCATTCCTCTTATGTTTTCAGCATTAACAAGGGTTCCTGTAGATCTTGATAGGCATACTTCTATTGTTTTTCCATAAGTCCATGCAGATCCTTGTAGGGATTCTTCTTTTTGTTTACCTAATTGATTATTATTTTGTCCTGGCTCAGTCTCAGGGCTCAAACATAGCTTCAAACTTATTAACCACCCAAATTCTCACTACAATTCCTCATCACCATAGGCATTATTTTTTTAGTAGCCTTCCCCTTACTGTTTTTTCCGTTATAATTGCTGATACTGATGGGCATTCATCTTAGACCTTGTATGCATATTTTTTACTTATGTAATTATTTATGGTGTTCTACCACTTGAGTAGATAACAGTCAGTCAGGTGGTTAGGGGTGCTCAGGAGCTGTGTGATTTGATGATACTTTGTGCAAAGACATTGTTTCTCATTATTCATAATAGTAAGCAGGTCCTGTGTGGGACTCCATAACAATAAATAATGTGCTACCAATTCCTAACTTTTTCCAACTCAAAATAAATAAATAAAATCTTAAAAACCCAACAAGAGCTTCATGAAAATGTATAGATTAGGAATAGCTTTTTTATTAATTTCTGTTGCATTAATTTGCATTGTGTTCTCTGATACAAACTAGGCCTTTTCTAAAATTTAGAATGTTTGCTTTAACCAGAGATCACGATTGTTCTTAAGAACTGCTATTATTTCTGTTTTCTATTGAAAAATCCCTAAATTCCACTCCATTACCTCTGGGCTAAAAGCTTCTCACTATCTCTGTTTGCAGATCCAGTTAACTCACTGCAATTTCGGTCTGACACTGAAATCCCTAAATTATACTCCATTATCTCTGGACTAAAAGCTTCTCAATGCCTCTAATTGCAGATACCGTTACTTGTTCGAATTTTGGGTGTTCGGTCGAATCTTACGAAGGATTTGATGGAAGATGATAGCAAGGTTATCGCTGGAAGCTCATCATTAACTCACTACAAAAGTGTTGCCATAGAGCTCGCAAAGTGCTTTAATCGATCTCTGTGATGCTTTATGTACAAAATTGGTTAATATTGTATATATCTGGATCCTTTTTGTCACCAATATGCCTTCGTCAGAGATCTCCGTGTCGTTGAAAGCAATGTTTTCCGATCACTAGTGAGCTTCATTTTTGGTTTTGTACTCTTGAGGCCCTGAAGGTGAAGGTCAACTTTTGCTTGTTTGTGACTGATGATACACTGCAAATTGTAAATTATTAGGTCCTTACATTTTCTTCAATTCAAAAGCAGCACACATGGGCCTTACTAAATGTCAACGATCACAGGGGCTCGCATTAAGGGTAGTATCCTCTCGCTATTCAGGTGGGAATGTGATACAGTTAGGCAACATTTCAACTGGAAGAATATGTTTTATCATAGAAATCTCAATCAACTTTGTGTTGATTTATGTATGCGATACAATTATGTTTAATTTCACCCTAAAGATTATGTTTTATCAATAGAATTCCCAATCCACTGTATTGAATTTTGTGAATCATACAGTAATGCTGCATTTCAACAGTATGAGAGTCTTTGTTATCATAGAATGTTCAATCAACTGGTAATTGATTTTAAATATGTATGTTGTATATCATATTGAATCTTATTAAATCCTACTTAAACATAACAACAAAGGTTACAAATTATGATGCGAAAATCAAATCAATTCAAACCAAACAGGTAAGAAACTAGACATCTTTTTAATCTTTACATAACAACAAAAGTTACAAATTATGATGTGAAAATCAAATCAATTCAAACCAAACAAGAAATTAGCCACCTTTTTAATTTTTTTTTTAATTCTATAAAAATGTTTTATTTTTTTTAGCCGAAAATTTCATTCTACAACTTGATGTGAAAAGTTTATTCTATAGCCCTAGAATGCACGTGAAGAAATTAGATTCCTCTCGACTTATGTTAGATCCTGGTTTAAGATGGATCCTCTCAGCTCATGTTAGATCCTTATTTAAGATGGATCTATGATGATTCTTTTTATTGAACCGAGATGGATTTGTGTTGGTTCTTTTTATTGAGCAGAGATGGATATATGCTAGTTTTTTATTGAGGAGAGGTTCATTCTATAGCCTAGTATGATGTGTAATGTTGTATGTTGACTTATAAAAAAATTTGAATGTGAAGAAATTGGATTCCTCTGGGCTCATGTTAGATCCCTATATAAGATGGATCTATGCTACTTCTATAAAAATGCTGAATAAACCAGACTCATATTAGTGTGCTAAAATTTTGTCAAGTTTCTGTTTATGTTTTTTTACCATAGGCACACGCTTCACAGAAGAAGTTGTTTGAAGTAAAAATAGGTAAACCAACAGAATCCACTCAACTTTTGAGACCTCATAAGTCATAACCCAAATTTCCAATACATTCATGACATATCTTTAGTTTACGAGATATCTGAGATTCATTTGCAGAATCAGAGTTTTACAAAAACTTTCCATGGGTTTTTTTATAGATCTTTTATTGAAAGGATATCATTATTCTTATTTTTCACAAGACATTTACCATCTTTGAGTTGTATAATGTGGTGATTTGCAATTGCAATTTGTTCTATGGAAAACAAATTCCTACCCAACCCTAGTACACGAAGATTTAGACTAGTTGATCATTATATGATCTCTATTGTTTACTCTATCATTTTTATGGTTTGTTGTGATCATATGGATGATGATCTTCTCAACTTATGATGTGTTATATTCTTTTATAAATGCTTGATTTTATAATTGACTATGGTCTGTAATATGTGTGGTTGGGTATATGTAGTTTATGGTTCAGTATGATCTATATTGGTGACAAAGCCATTGGATAATTTGTCAATATCCTTTACCCTAATTAATATACTCTCTCATTGGATAATTTGTCAATATCCTTTACCCTAATTAATATACTCTCTCTTTTATGTGTGTGTACTTATCTTTTTTTTGTGATTAATCTAAAGAAAAAAATTGTAATTTATATTCAGGAGGAAAAAAGTTTACATTCTGACTTGGGTACATCCCTGAGTATAACCCACTCTCTATTAGCGGCTACAAAGAGAAACCATTAAAATGGTTTAGATGCTTGAAAAGACCCCAAAATATATTAAGAAACTAAGCCCCAAGTATCCACAGATCTGTCCATATGGTGTATACATAACAGTCTCAAATCAAATCAGAGGCGAGCTCAAACTGAGCTTCAAAAGTTCAAAACTAGAACTGAGAACTTCCTAGAAATGCATAAAGTCTATTCTGGATAGTCCACCTGGCACTGCAAGATAAACTAGTCAGATATGGCTTTAATGCAAGGAGGTTGTGCAACTTCTCCTTCTAATTCAGACATTTCCCAAACACCATCATTCTAGTCCAAAGCTTTCCTTGGTAAGTCTTCTACTTCTGTTTTCAACTCCCTATAGATGTGAGCAACAGTGCAGACCATGAAAGTGTTAACCAGAAGTTTAGCCTGCTGACAATGGGGTCTAAGAACCAGATTGCATATTTACCAAAATTCTTAGAAATGCCATTTGTAACTAGTTTTGAATCAGGCCCTGCAAACTAGTAATATTTCTTTCCAAGAATCACTAAAGCAAATTACACCTCCAGTTCCACTAGATGCATGATTACCCTAGCATGTCCTTTGAAAATAGCCCATGAAGAAGCTTTGTCCACTTCTAGTACCAAGCTTCCTAGGAACTTTAACCAAAGGAGTACGCTTGATGCCATCATAAACATACATGATTTGGTGCTTTACCTGAGAAAGGGGAGCTTCCTGACCTTGAAATAGAAAATGTTCCTGGCAATCGAAATGGCACAGGAGACAAACAGGGTAACCATTTTAAACTTCTTCAAAGCTTTGTTAGTGAACCAGTTCATACATTTGATTAAAATATTTTCCCGCCATAGTATCTCCACACCTCCTTATATATGCACAGTGTATGAGTAGGAGATAAACAGTTTCTCTATTACACTTGCAAAGTGAAAAGATGATATGACCTTGCCATGCTCATTTCTGCAGTACCTCCCAGAAATACTTTGTTCGCTAAAGCAAACCACATGTAAACATGTGTTTTCATTTGACCTTCCAAATGGGCTTTCACCACTAAACATTTTCTCACCAATTTCATCACTAAACGTTTCTCTATAACCTGGTCTGGCAGTGAAATAATTTGTAGCTATATTTCTAGACCATTTAAAGGAATCATATCTATCCCCTAGTCTAACAAAGGATAAAATCAGTTGGTGAGTGTATAGCTTCCATGAAACTGCATCTGGTCCAACCAAATTTACATGCTCAGTTTTCTTCCAGCCTTTCTCCAAAATATTAGTGGTTAATAGCTCCGCATTATCAGCAGTCAAGAGTAAAGATTTTCTCTTGAAGTATATATTGAACCATCTGTTGTTGAGTTTGATGTTTTCCACAGCCCACCCAAGGATCTGTTCACAATCTAACTCTTTTTCCATCCCCTCTTCCCTAGGCCAGCTAATTTACCCACCAAGGGAAATGATAAAAGTTAAAACAAGTGCTTTCAAAAATGGAGAAACATGAGAAATATACCTTACTGTTAATCTCGTTCATTCCAGATCCAAATATTTATGTTGTATAACATCCTACCACAACCACCCCTCAGAAATAAGCCTCTGCTAAGTTTTCACTGCTAGTGCCTTGCCAATTGCTTGTTATCTTACAAACCCCACCCACCAACACCCTTAGGTTTAGCTATTCTTTTCCACTATACTAAGGAAATTCTATCTCTTTCCTTTTTAGCTCTCCATGAGAAATGGAAGCAAGTCATTCTAATCTTTTCCAACATATCCACATGAACGTAAGCTAAGGAATGTTGGTAAACAAGAACTGTTTCCAATATCGATTTAACAAAACTAAGCCTTTCTCCTATGAACAAACACCTAGGGCATCAATTTGTAACCCTTCTCTCAATTTTATGATATAACTAAGTACAGTCCTTGAAGTCATATTAACATAAAACACAGGTTCTTTAGGCCATGGTTGAAAGGTATTATAGAGTATGAAAAAATCTGAAAATTGCGTCCTCTTGACCTTGGTGCACTTTGTTTAGAGAGAAAAGATTTTAGAGTATGTATTTCCATGCCAGTTGCAAAACAATACAAATCGAGTCTTGTTTGACTTATGGACCATTGCATTTGGATCAGAGTCCTTTATTAAGAATGCAACAATAGAAGTGAATTCATTGAACCAACTCAATATTGTATCTATATTCTTTTGAATTTGGAGATCTCTCGTTGCTATTATATTTCATAAAATAATGCTACTAATAGTAACTAGTTAATTACATTTGGTCTTCATGGCGAGAACCCAAGCCCACTTTCATGGTTAATGTGTCTTCTATGTGATCCCTCTTGGTTGTGAGTTGGCATAGTGGGAATAAGTTGTGGATTACTAAACTGATTTCTAAGATGCTTGGCATAATTATAGGAATTCTGGGACCAAGAGGCTTGCATAGAAAAAAGTTGGGGCAATAATTGTTGCTGAGGTTTTAGTGTAACAAACATTGTCAAGGCTTTAGTGCTACGATCATTACTAATTTTTCATATTGAAAAACTCTTGTATCAGCCACTCTCCTAATATTTCCCCTCAGATTAGGGAAATTCTATATACTGTAAGATCATTGTTTTCTACCAAAGAGGATAAATTATTAGCAAGTTATATTGTGCAAATAGGGTTTAAAATAAGAGCTCTGACTTTCCGCCTTAAGCAAAGTTCTACGACCATTAAGAAACTATTCAAGGGCCCCTGTAACAATGATTAAAAGTTTCCAACTGATGGGGAAGTTAGTGTAGGATGAGGAGGCCACAACAGCTGTTGAGACTCAAGGTGAGCCATATATTGATCAGTGTCACAGTGCAATAGATTTGATGTTTGGAGTTGGAATTGACAGAACCATGAATTCTGAAGCAAAATGTTAGCCATAACTGATAAGTTATGAATCCACAATTCCCTGTTGTAAGCCTTGAAAATGAATGAGGATGTATTCCATCATTTACCCATCTTGTTTGACTTCCACTCACGCACTCTGCTGCCCTAGAAACTTGGTGGAACATAAGATATTGTGCATACTGTGTCTTCTATTATGACCAATGGTTTTGAAACTTGTAATTTTAGTGAAGAGAAAACAATTATCTTCGATTACAATCCATGATTCCGTCCCTATGCAACAAATGGCTCCTATCTGTTGTTGATTTACCATTTAGTACCCAATTGAACTTTGATGGGAAGTTGAGATGAGGTAGTGGGATTGGCAGCAGACACAAGCTGATGGAACATAATCAATTTAGCTTATGTGCGATTCTTGCAAAAGTTGTTTGCTTTAATGATTGTTAAGGTATGCTGTCAGCCTGGCACCTATCCGGGTAAGACTTACATGAATCCGTCCCTATGCAACAATGGATTGTATCCCTTGTTGATTTACCATTAATTGCCCATTTAACTTTGATGGCAAGTGGCAATTTGATCTAAGGTAGTGGGATTGGCAATCAATGCAAGGTTAAGGAGCAGAATCAATTTTGCTTGTGTAATTTTTACAAAACTTGTTTGGTCTAGTGATTGTCAATGTATGCTGGAAAGTGGGTACTTTTTGTGTCTCTCGGTATCAAACTTCCACTGAATTAGTCTTTGTAAAATTTAAATTGTTTTTCAGATTGTTGTTTTTTCCCTTGATGAGAAGTTTGTAACTTGACGGAATCAAATTTGATACTACATGGTAATAATGTTTGAACTATAAATTGAATTTGAAAATATATTCAAACTCTGTGCATCGCAGGTGTTGGTGGTAAGGGAAATCTTCTCAGGATTAATGCAAAAAGATTTGTACCAGCTCAAAATTCTCTGTCCATGTTGTATCCAGTCTTTAAATTGATATGGATGCTGCTAGTTGGACAATTTATTAGCCTTTAGCTATTCTCCAGTTCATAATTCATTGCTTGAATGATGTAGTATTTTATAAGTCTCTTCTTTACATATGTTGTTAGGTTTAGAAGATTTGAACTCTTGCCTCATTAAAAATGAATGCATAAACAACACTTAATTTATCTGTATCAATGCCAAAGTTCCAACAATATCTATATGAAGTGTAAACATGGACAATAATCAGAAGAAACATAATAGAGAATGAAACCTATATTGAATTCCATGAAATGTTCAGTGAAGTAAGATGGACCATAATCAAAATAAATATAACAGACCATGAAACCTATATTGAATTCCATGAAATATTCAGTGAAGCAGGATGGACTAAATCCATATATGTTAATATGCAACACCATGATTTTCCTTGTAATCAATTTTTGTCAACACCAATGGGATTATTTTTAAATATGTACACATGGAGAGGTTTCAATGGCTGATTAATTCATGAAGATAATAGACAGATCGCAACAACACTCATCCAGAAGACAGCGACAACAGAGAGCAGCCAAGCTGCACAATAAAAACTCATATCAAAACCCTAATAATACCTGACAATAATTCCTATTAAACCCCAGTTCAAATAAAAAACCCTTACAATTCATATCAAAAACTTCAGAATTCCTATCAAACCCTTACATAATACCCAGACATCAACAAAAACAACAACCAAAAGCTCTGGAAAAAACAACATACCACCCCTCTAGAAACCCTGCATTCCTCCTCGAAGGCGCCTGAGCGTACACCGGCGGGGCAACGATGGGCAGGGTTGCTAGTAATAACCCTAAGGGTAACCTGCAACAACATGTTAAACATGGTCTCCTCATCAAATCCATTAAAAGGCAATTCAGACTTCAAAATACTGTGAATTGCAAATAAATTTGAGTTTTAGAAACGCCAAACGTACCTTGGGCTGGGTATGGATAAGCGTACTTAAGATTCGGCATGATTGGTCAATTGATCTTGCTATGAATCAATTCGAGATGTCATCGCTATTCCAAAAAGCTCTGAAGGTCAATCTGCAACTTTAATGGCGGCACTGTATATAATCGACTGAAATTTGCTGTGTCAAAACCCAAAATTCTCGGCAAATCGGGAATTGGGTGTCGCTAAATGAATGGAGTAGTCTAACAAGGCGGAGGAATTGCAGAGTGGAAAAATGAACCAGCTTGTCTGGCTAGTGATGTCTGCCTTGGTTTGCTCCCTGTCTGTCGCCTGGGTGGTGAGCTGCAGAGTGCAAGAGTTGGTGAGTCGAATTGGTTAGGGGAGCTGCAGAGCCCGTGGGGAAAATTCTAATGCAAATGAGTGAAATGGGAATTGGTTTGGCGCAAATTCAAATTGCCATACCCGTGCTCATAATTCTATTAGACGAATTAATTTTCCACAGTGGTGGGTGGAATAGTGGCGGAGCTCGCGAAAGGTGGCTGAGGGCGAAGCAATTGCCGGTGGTCGGAGTTGGACATTTTTCCGATCCGTGATGGAAACTGGACAATTCCTTCGCCTTGTTAGACTATTGCATCAAGGAGGGTGGAACGGTGGTGGAGGGTGGCAGAGCTTGCGAAAGGTGGTTGAGGGCGGAGGAATTGTCGTTGGCCCGAGCTGGACGTTTTTCCAGGCGGTGACGGAAACTGGGCAATTCCTCTGCCTTGTTAGATTACTCCATTTCATAATTCACGTGCCACATTTATCGAGCTCCTTGTATAAAAACAAAAAAAATAAATGTTAAAATAAAATATGTAATAATATGTAAATGGTGTATTATGGTAGCCAAATGATGTTTCAATATTTAAAAAAAATTACTTGAAATAAAATGCATAACGCATTAAAAATTTATGTGCATATATAGTTTTAATAATAAGTGTATTTTTATATTTATATTTAAATAAAGCTTTCTTATCTTATCATTTTTTTCTAGATCAAGAAATAACAATTATTATTATAATTAAAAAATATATATATATGATTTTTTTTTTTGTAAGTTTGGCAGGATTACATCTTCATAGTGTCCAATATATTAATCTGATTAAGTTGGGGATTGAACCGGTGAGTTTTCATTAAGGAGTTCATTAACATTGCAACTTTTCATTAAGGAGTTCATTAACATTGCAGCATATTACCGCCTATCCAAGACCCATGGACTTATGATTTTGAAAATAAATATAAATATAATTTATTTATATTTTTAACCTAAGAAAATTTAAATTAAATAATTTTTATGATTTTTGAAAATAAATTTAAATATAACTTATTTATACTTCTAACCAAATTTGTAATGGATTATATCCTTAAAAACTAATTGTTTTTCTTATAAATTTTTAAATTACCAAAATATATATATATAAACAATAATATAATTTTTCGGCGTAAATCATATAATTCAACAATAATATAATTTATTTTCACAATTGGAAATCATGGTCATCACTTGAAGTATGAAGGAGAAAGATAAGAAATCAATCTCAAGCTTACAGGAATTGTAAACAAATCACAACGGGTTGAATTCATTGGCATATTATCCCCATAATTCCTCATTGTGATGGATGGCAAACACTACAATCCACACGGACATGCCCTTAATGAGTTGCGCATTGTCCACCTTCACTTTCCTAAATGCCTATTGAGGCACTAGTGATGTCATCATGAAGAGTCACATTCAATATTATTCTTAATATCACGCAACAATTTAAATGCATTAAAAGTTTAATACACATTCTCAACAAATTTACATAAACACAATTATAATGTGCATATCCATGTAAATTGTATATAAATTTGTGTCTTGAGAGTGTATATAAATTTGTGCTCATTAGACGTGTTTAAAGGATGGAATGGGATGCCAGTGTTGACTTTCTACATACCCACTATGTATTTTATGATTTTTTTAGATATGGATGTTAATGAAATGTTATGCCGTAGATTGCATGTAGTTGCCATTTGGCTTGCATGCACCATGTTTTTTATTACCTTCCCATTTTGGTTTGGTCTACCTTAGGAACATCACTAACTGGAGAAATTGTGAATATTATATTAGATAATAATAAGGAAGAAGGGTGTCGTCTGATCACTCATTTGTCAAAAAGATAAAAATTCCAAGTTCTAAGGGTTTGGTAGTTAGTGATAGGTTAATTTGACTTACCCTATGAGAAAATTTTGATATGTCAACAACAAGATTTCGATTGGTGGTATAGGGCCCTATGGTATTGGTAAAACCATGGTATTTATGGTATTGGTAAAACCATGGTATTTGAAGTGATGAAACCTATTAAAATGTTTGAAGAACACCATTATATAGTGTTTTTAATTCACTTGGTATTTGTCCACCTTTGCCAAAGAAATACTATGTATTTGTTTCGGTGTTCATTTCTCAAGTAAGAGTTTCCAAGATAAATATTGGCTCTATGAACTTATTTATGTTTTTTGTTCCTATCTTATAATGACATTTATGTCTCTTATTTTTAAAATTTAGTATAAAACCTTAGGCTTGGACTATCTAGTGAGACTAACCTAGGCATTTCCTAGATGGTGAATCAAATCTTAGTATCCTTATCCTTTCTCACTATAGTGGTGTAATATTAATATATATCAATAGAGATAATAAGTCATAATTCCATCAACAGAGAGAATATGTCACAATTCCATCAATAGAAAAAATATGTCATAATTCCATCAATAGAGAGGATATGTCAACATTGTTGCATGATATATTTTTCCCGTGTTGTCTCAATGGTGGAAAGCAACAGGAAATAGATTACAAGAACCAATTTGGAGCATTGGTGACAACACATTACTATAGATAATGAAGAAGTTTTTTCAATCAACAAGTGTCTCATTTAGCTTATTGTATTTGAAGTAAAGGTAGATGCTTCAAAAATCATTTTCTTAGTCATACAGTGATAGGATATATGAATTAATAAGTACTTAGTAAGTGTATTTGGAGGACTTGAGTAATGAAGAAAATAGATGCTTTAAGCATTGCATATTTGAGCACACAATTGCAAGTTTATGTATGGAGTTGTATGCATTCACATATCTAAATGGGTATATGGCTATAAGATCTATATAGGCATGTCTTCTTTTGATTCGGTTAGTAAGTAGTGTAAAGTGTGGATGTAGATCTAGTGATAAGGAACATTTTATATTATAGAATACATTTTTTTTAGCAAAAACGATAATTTCTATTAAAATATGTGCTCTAATGCAACAATTACTTGAGAAGTAGTAACAATAATTCATCTAGTAGTGGGTCCTCTAGAGAGGATCTTTCTAGAATTACAAATTAGCTATATTGTAATCTGACTATTACTAATGAGTTACATGCATAAAATTTTCGAAACTGATCGAGAATCAAAGCACATTTATAGATGGAATATTTCAAAGAATTGATGGGGGGTCATCTTTGGGAAGCTAGTTGGGATCAGGCAGTAGTATGCCCACACGCTGATTGGAAGCATTGTTGTTGGTATTTTGATTATCATCGACTGGGTGTTGCACCTTTAAACCTTCTTTTTGTTGTTGGGATGCGTCGATTTTGGCCTTCTATCAAGGTAATTTTCCTTTCAAGGCTTTTAGTTCTTCAAGGAGGTTGATAGACATTGGCATTTGCTTATGCAACTTCTAGTTAATTTCTTCTAGGGTTTTTGTATTTAAGACTAACTATAAATTTACAAAAAAGATAAGAGATTTTGATATATAATTTCGTAAATAAAATGATTGCAAATTGTTGGAATAAGGATATGATCTTTCTTCCACGGTAGTTAAAGACATGGAATTATGTCCTCTATTGATTTGGTATCTCAATGCTTGAGGTTTTGGAATATTAGGTGGAACACCAAGGATGAACCCTAGAATCCAAAATAAGAAATAATAGAACCAAAATTATACTACGAGGGCCTTCCAAGAAGATACTCCTCCAACCAAGCAATCAACAATTATTGAAGATAAGGTTATCTACCTCAAGAGGTGAAAGTGAATCATGCCCCGAAAGAGAACAAAAATACCTTGAATGAATTAAGAGAATGTGTGAGATGAACCCTAGACCTCCTCTTCCAAGACTTCTTGGATCAATTAGATTATCCTTGCAGTAACTTTTTGTTTCTCCAAAAATTTCCTTTGAAAAATATTTGATCAACCAAGAAAAATAAGGAAATTCACATGTAAAGCCTTTTGCCTCGTGAAAAAATCCACATTTTGATAGATCTCAACAATTTCACAATGATTTTCCAAGGAGGAGAAGGCCTATATTTATAGACAAGGCTCTTCAAAAATTCCTCCTTGCTCTTCCACAAAATAAGTAACTTGTCACCCACAAAACGCTTGCAGGCTAAGTTAAAAAATTGAAATTTTCAAATTTACATTGAGTAAACCCCAAAGGATCAAAAATTCTACATGGATGAGGCCAAGAGGGGTCGTTTCAAATCTAAATGGCCAAACGTTCCACTTGTAATTACATGGTGTAGAAATTTTGTTGCAAGTCAAACCAGGTTTCAAGTTTTCTAAAGTCACATCAAGTTTAATGCACAATATGTTGTTGTCATAAACATGGATATTTTTCAAACAAGAAACGCATGAGCCTACTCCACTCTTTCACTTTTGTTTAGAATAACATTAGCAATCACATAATTTTTTAAGAAAGATATTTTGGTCTAATGACCTTGGAAAATCCTCGAAGGAAAAAATGCATTACACCCCTCGAAAAATAACATTGGTCTACATTTCTAACATGCTACAATAAATCTGATTTGATTCCCTTGATTTTTATTCCCAACTCACTCAGATATTCATGATGATTGTGGAAAAAATCATGCAACATTTTTCCTTGATTTTCATGTCTGTTAGACTACATTAAATGTATCTCGGAACCTCAAATTTCATGCCATTTCTTACAATAATAAATTCTTATCAGTCTCCTCGATTTTTTATCCCATAAGACAACAATAAATGCGACCCAAACTACCTCAAATCATTTTCTATGTCTACAAAAATAAATGCACTGAATTTTCTACTCGAAATTCATGCAAGCCTACTCTTCCTATGCCTTGGAATTCATTCCTATAGCCTTATTATTGTACCTATTGTACTCTCCTTCCTTTGTTGTACTTTTTCCTCTCAACCTCCTTCTCCTCTTCAAATCTCATGAACAAAGTATGCAAATGGTGCCTTCCCCCTTTACTTTTCCTTCTTGTTCACTCATAATGAAGAGATACCTAGCCCTAATATCCAGCAAACTAACCTCCTTTCATTTTCTTCAACTACTATCCACCTCTGCATACCTCAATACAATGTTTTCACCTTCCAAAACCACTTCGATTCCCTCTTGTAGCATTATAGGCCTCTTGTAGCAATCGCATGTAGAAAACCTCAAGTAGCATTTTCCTTATTCAGTGTTGATCCCCATGCAAGTTTGACTTAACATAAATGCATAATGACCCCAACTATGATATTATGATCAGGGAAAGCTCCTAGGCCACTCCAAACCTTCCTTTTCTTCACTGCAAAAACATAGTAGAGTTAGTTTCTTTATAATGCAAATAGGTTATTGATTTATGAGCAAGTATGAACTAGGTAGATGGTACATGAAATTCTGATTGGTAGCTTGATGAATTATGCAAGATAAGTTAGTTTCCATTCTGCATGTAGATGAGGTAATTTGATGAATTCCACAAGATAACATAGCTTTATTTCTGTAAGTAGGTTAGCCTTTGTCCTTTCATGAATTGATTAGTTAAGTTTTTACAAGTTGAGTCAATGGAATTTCTATTTTCATAGCTAGAAGAAATTTCGAGTTGTCCTTTTATCAATTTTTCATTCTAATTCAGTAGGAGGAAGGGTCTCTGAGAACTTTTTGATATAATGTCATAAATGAGGGTGGCATGAGTGGAATCCTTTCTGCTGTGCATATAACGTTGTCACCTTAAAGTTTATATGAACCTCAGTTTGATAATTTGAGTTGATGAGCCCTTGGGAGTTGCAACATTCTTGGTGCAATAACAAGGATCACCAATCACAAGGTCAAGATACAAATACAATATTGCAACATGGAATTTGTGTTCTGCATAGTGCATTCAAGAGGTCTATGTGAGAACAATTTTACCATTTCATAAATTTTCTTCAACAAACAATCATATTTCAATGAACCATAACCATATGCAACGTATCAACAAATATAACTATAACCACCCATCCAATGTCTATCCATTTTCACTGGCCTGTCGAGGTAATCATGAGAGGAGGAGCTACTATGAAATGACCTGAAATCCTAAGTCCTATTAAGGAGTGGGGCCAACCACGAAAAACAAACTAACAACTCAACACATCATACAAGGGCTATAGGTCACTCAGAGGCTGAGTAACCATCCCAGGTGCCCAAAAAAATGAGTTGGACACCCTTTTTTCTGATTTGAGCCCTCAACTAATCCCATAGAAAGGCATTCATACAGTTGGGAGCCTCCAACCACATGCAAAAGCTTGCATCTCAGCGATTGCAACCCAAAAATTTCATTTCAGAGAATGCGGTCCTGAATTCTGAGCCTAATTTCCAGGTCAGCCTCCAGACCACTACCCAGAACTCAGTGACACTTTCCAGGATCATTTCTTTCATGATGAAAAATACATTCAACCAAACATAAACCAAAAACTTGACCTGGCCAAGCCTAACCATGACAGTCATTTTGTTAAACATATGGCAAACATGTAATGTACATGTCATGAATGCATATTTAAACATAGGGGTTTGATACTTATCTGATAATCGTCAAGAAGGTCTAGTGCCCTCTCATAATAGATGAAATAATATCTATTAGTTCATACATTCATTAACCATTCATCAACAATAAAAACACATAAAGATCCATAGCCAATATACAACATATAACCATTATATAACCAACAAATGAATATCATGTACATCATGATAAAACAAGTATCAAAGCCACATATTAACAAGTACAACTACTTATGAAAATACAAGAGGAAAGAGCTCTTATTAACATATGAAAAATCAATCCAAGTCATGGACTTCCACGTACCAGCTAACCATAGATTGGGATGAACCAAATCTCTCTTTTAGCCAATCACCTTGATGCCATATCCCAAGTGTATATGTGGGATCTCATGGAATAAACCAAACAAAACCAAACTAGGGCTTCTAGAGGCCAACCACCTCGACCCTCAACCTGATTCCACCTCACGGTTGGACATCACTAACACCAACCAGATCAGTCTCTACCCAAGTTGTCCAAGGATCCAGAGCATTTGTCCCAATCACAGCTCTAGGAACTGATAACTCAACCCACAACCTTCCATGGCTCGAAAGCGTTTGTCCAGCCAAGGCTCCAAGGCTAGTAACTCAACCCAATTTGTCTAGAACAAGTGGAAAAACCCACAACACCATGGATATATAGGAAATGGAAAAGCTAGGAAAATCCATTGTCAATCTAGGCAATCCTCTATGCCAATGATAGATCATAACCAAATAACCACATGCATATACCATGCATGCCAATACTAGCAAGGAAATCATACATGCAACTCAATATGTGCAAAGCAATCCTGTTGTAGTTGTTGATCCCATTGTCCTCTTGTGGTTTCCTTCTTTCCTTTGCCTTCTTTCACCAAATCGAATGAAAACTAGAGTGCTCCAAGCATGCTCTAGCATGCTCTAATATTTCTTTAAGTGTGCAAGGGTACAAGAGAGAGAGAATAAAGAGAGAGATCCAAAACTAAACTGATAAAATCTTGTACTATCAAAAACTATGAACTGATCCTCATAAGCCTTTTTACCATTTAGGCCTATATTTTCTTCATTTTCCTCTAATTTTCCTTCAATTTTCCTCGCATGCAATTTTGTGACCTTTCACCTTCGTTTTCTCCTATTTTCCATTATTTTCATAAAAAATTTCAATAAATTCCACTTTTCCTTTGCCAATGCCCTTGCTAATTTCCATAGCCATTTATTAATCACTAGTGATCCCCATCACTATGTTTTTGTGCCCAATATTCAGCTTGGAATATGTGTCCCATGACCTTGGTCATTATTTTTATTTATTTACATAGTAAATCAACCAAGGGTTGTTAGAATAACAATGCATCATGAAGCTACCATCACATCAATAACACATCAAGAAGCTATCGCATCAATCACAAAGATACACAAGATTTTACGTGGAAACCCATGTAGGAGAAAACCACATATTCTTCTTCTTCTTATGCTTCAATTTATTACATAGATTAGGCACTAACCTACTCGAGGCACCCATCCAAAAAAATATGTAATCTACTACTTGCGATAGGATACAACCTGATTGAGGCACCAACCTCGAAAATATGCAAGCAATAACTCACTATAGGATACAAACCTAATTGAGGACCAACATAGATGATGAGCAAGCTTCAACCTGCTCTAGACTATAACATGATTGAGGCACCAATCTCAATGATGATAAAGCTTAGACTTGCTCTAGGCTCCAAACTTAAAGGAGGCACCCACCTTCTTCTTCAACCTTTTATGGACCTCTTTAAAAAAAATCAAACTGGATCCACCATCATCTTAAATAGTTATTTTCAATGAATTTGTCAAAACTCGAAATCATTGTTACTATTGTCACAACCTGCACACACTTTCACCATCATTAATACCTGCACACATTGCCACTGCAAACACTACCACAACCTGCAAACATTGTCACTGCAATTACTACCACAATTTTCCATTGCAATCATTACCACAAACTATCATATCAATTACTGTCACTGGCTGCATCCAAAACCACTACAACCTACTCATAAATTCTGAAAACCATGCAATATAGATTATGGTCATCAAATATATGTCAACAAGGCTTTCATCCACCTCTGAACATTGATCACTTTCATCTTCTAGATTTCAATTTGGCTCATGAATGAACTCAAAATCAAAACAACCATTTAAAACCATATAATAAAATAACCATTACACAATTTTCCTTATTTATGGCACATTAGACATAATGGCCATATTATGGTCACATTTTGGTGTCTATGCTACAAAATGTATGTTGTCGGTTTGTTAAACATTTGATTAAATGATGTTATATAAAAGACAATTAATATATCCTAACTATCGTCAGAACTCGAACCAGGGTCTCAACCCATACACTATCAGTGCACCACCAACTGATCTATATGTTAAACCTTGTAATGTTATTCTCCTGGCATTATAATAAAGTTAACTTTGAATAGGGGCAAGATAACATGCCTACCTTATGCTCAAATATGTGTTACATTGTGTTAGTCCTTATGTAAACCACCTTGGTCTAATGTGTCAAGCTTGAAAATTCATGTCATGTGCCAACCAATACAACATATACCACGAAATCCTATCAAGGGATGTCGTCGTGGAATATGTCGTGGAAATCTTGAACCAACCAAACCTTGACCATATATTATGCCTTTTCTATGTCATAATGTGAATCATATGATGTTGTATACTGAACTAGGGCCAGAGCTATGTAACAGTGGGATCAAAGTGTATTCCAAGCAAATTATGACTAGATGACTTGCAACCAGATCAATCCTCAACAATCGAATCTATAACTGATCATGTTGCAATGTTTTATTATGAATCAAATGATTTTCATGACACAAGTTCACAATAAATAACCATACCAAACCATAACTTTAAACGACAATTATTTGTCTCACCAAAGCATCATTGCAGTAGTTATAAACAAAAGAGATCATTGAGTTAAAGTTGTGGAAAAACCACTAGAATGTTTCTAAAGGTCGTGTGTCAATTTTGGAAATGAAAGGTACAGGTAAGTTGATATATGTTATGGTTAATTACGCAGTTAACATGTGTCTTTGATGTTGATTAATCAATTTTTTTTATTTTTTTTTTTAAATTCGTTACTATGTAGATTCATAATCAATTCCGCAACCATTTTTTATACTATTAGTGTTTATTGTATATTTTCTCGTTCTCCATTACATTGACATTATTTGGCTCTATAAAACCCCTTTTTACTGCAACATATTTTAACAACTTTTGTTGGAAACCTCACAAAATTAGCTATTGAGCCTAGTAAACTAAAAGGCCCTAATTTTGACTTAAGGTTTCATGAAATAGACTCTGGAAATGAGCTTTGAGTGGGCTTTTTTAAAATAATTCTCACTCTTATTGCAAAATGTGAAAGCCCTCATATAAGTTAAGGTTCAATTCATCCTTGGGTATTTATGCTCGATAGTCAATTCATTTATTCATCTATTTTGATACAACTTCTATTTCTGGACCTATTACCCTTGTTCATGATCTTAAATCCTCAAGCCTTGTAAAAACCCTAGCCATGATAACTTGCTTATCTTTCCATACTCAATTATATTGAGTTGTTTCAGCGATACAATTTGAAGAATTACACTCAATTACTATAAATTTAGTGATAAAGGATGGATAAAGGTTGAAGATAAAGGTTGGGGAAAAATTGTTACAAAATTTGCTCTCCATATGTCTAATCACTCTCATTCCTCAAAAATCCATGCTCAATATTCCCCATTTGAAGCATCTATAACCCTAACACCAAATATATTGTGACTATTGTCATTATAGTTTTTGATCCTAGTCGTATTGATGTTGTTGCTACTAAAGTTGTTGTTGTTGATGATCCAATTCCAAAACATTTTGATTCAACTAATCCTTGTCCTCTGCTAGTAAATTCTATTAACCCTAATGTTGAAAATCCTACTTCTAATCTTAAACACTTAAACATAGGCGATGTTTTCAGGGCTTCACCTCATGAAGGAGGAAAATAAAAGGAGGTTGTGTCTAATGCAAACCTTGTTGAGTCATCTACAGGGAAACCAATGGCTGCAACTTATAATATTTTTTCTGAAACAACATATAACTCAACTATTTTCTCATACATATTTTAATTTATAAGATTGTAGATTAGGTTTTGGAATTCTATTAAGTATTAATTACAATTGTTTGGTTAGTTTTGATGATGATTTTGTTTTGACAATCAAACTCATATGGAAAGTTCCTATTCACTAATTTTGATATATATATATATATAGATATATTGGAAATTTTGAGGGAAACTCGATCTTGTGATGAGTGACCATAATGTGACGCATGACTTTGTACATGATACAAGGTGTTATCATGAATAATGTGGATTTTCGTTTCTTTAAAAGATCTTTTTTTATGTAAATATGATGGCATGCTAATGTTACGGAAGTGGGTCCTCCCTCCCTCTTGAGTCATATGTGTCCCCTATTTATTAAGAGTCCACCATTTTGAAATGATTTTCCTTCTCATCTATTTGTGAGTAATTTTTATTGATGAATCTCAATGAAAATAAAACATGAAACAATTGCATAACCATATTAAGTAAAACTTGATTACAAATACCTAAATGGAGAAGGAAAACTACATAAATATTCATACAAAGTATGGTATGAATGAGCCTAATTTCTTTAGTTTTGGGATAATTTGTTATGTTGTTTTAGATACTTTGAGACACATGAAAATTTTGTTATAAGACTTCGTTTAAATAGTAGCAATGAATGGAGGTTTAAAAGTTTTGTGTTTTTTATTAAGGTATACTTTAATTTTTTACTTTAATGATATTTATATCTGTTTATTTGTCATCGCTAATAATTAACATTTTTTGCAATAGTCATACCAACATCCAAAAGATCTTATTGAGTTAGCTGCAACAAGGCTGAGGCTATATTTTGTTCTTTACTACTTACATTTGACTCATAAGGTTATAAGCGTTGTCATTTCCAAAGAAGATTCTTGTTATATATTACTTATAAATTGTTAAGTTGGGATCATTATATCCAAACAATTTTTCAAATATACTCAATGAAGGACTTATTTCTTATCTTGCCATCCTATGTCTTATTGTTATTATTTATTTTCTTCACATTTTTAATTGTAGTTTCTGATTTGTTTTGTACACAATGCCTCTCTTGTTGATGAG
Source organism: Pinus taeda (assembly GCA_000404065.3). NCBI lineage: Eukaryota > Viridiplantae > Streptophyta > Pinopsida > Pinales > Pinaceae > Pinus > Pinus taeda. The sequence goes on from APFE031137388.1 coordinate 40,730, forward strand.
TTTCTTTATGAAATAGAAGCAGTAAATATTGTTGAATTTTGTTTGACATGGTTGCAACTACTTGCTATAACAATCTACCATGTATGTCTTATCTTTTATAGCTGTAAATACATTGTGAGTAGATGTTTTAATTCTTTTCTTATGTGACTTATGGCACTATTTATGGTTGGTCCATGCATGTAAATATAACAATCATATTAATGTTATTGGTATTTATTTATTGAGTAGTTACTTTGAAATTGTAATATAGATAAAGAAGGTTATAAATTCAAGGCTACATTCCCATATTTTTTGTTCTAGCCTACCAAGGATTCAAAAAAAATTGGGCAAATAGTGCTTTTATTTTGGACATCAATAGTATTGATCTCGTAACCTCCCAATAGATACCCTCATATGTATGTAGACCACACCAACAAGACCAAATGAAGTGGGGCGGTCACTCCACCATCCCCAGTGTGACCTAATGCTTGACCCTTGTGTTAGAAGGGATTCCCAAACAATGTCTAATCATATCTAGATTTACACTAACTAACTGAAGACTCTAGTTTTTGTTTTTATGGCCTTGGGGAGCATCCCCACCAACCTATTCGAAGGCCCTATAATCCTAAGCTAATGTTGGTGCACTGCCAAAGAAATGAAAAATGTTTGATAAATTTAATTAAATTGCTTCTTAGTGACTATTGTTTTAATGTCAGGAGTATATGGCATGAAACTCAATGGTTTTTTGAATTGCTTCAAGGAAAGAGATGCAAAATATGCAAATGTAATATTTTATTTCAATGAAAACTATCTATAGGAGAGTTATATATTTTCATTGCAATATGAATACAATCCTCAAAAATCTCTCATTTATCACTCTAACGTACATTAATATATTAGAATCTTAATATGTAGGAAATCAAAAAGAAATCCAAAGGAATAAAAAAGGAACGCACCCAAAACCTAAGACCCTAACAACAAGAAAAAATGCATCAAAGAAAAAGGATTCAAATGTTAGAACATACTCACAACATAAGGCAAAAATGAAACATGGCTACATGAAAATGGTGATTGAGAGAAACACCCAACCTCCAATGTCACCATTGGGAATAAAACCCAAGAGGATTCAAAAATTTTATACAAGATTTCAAACTCACTTATTTGAAGTGGATTTAAGAACTTTTTGAATGAGACAAGGACTAAAGAATTAGATCTAAAGTTGGCCTAACCTTGGGCTAATACTGGTGCAAGAAAAATTGAGAAATTTTAGAGAAAACCCATGCAAAACCCCTTTTTGAGTGTTTTAATGCTTTATAACAGAGGAAATAGAGAGTTGCAATCCTTTGTCACAACTCTTACATAGTGTTGAACAAGCGAACAACACTCTTTCAAGACTGCGGAGGAGAGTTGAAGGGTTTTAGACCTAGTTTTGAAGTTTTTTTCAAGCACAACTTTTCATAATGAATTATTCTAAGATCCCTAATGATGACTCAAAAGCAAGAAAAGTAAAAAAAAGAAATTAAATGAGAAAAAAATACCACAAAAACGATCCACTAGGACTCTCTATTGTAAGCGCTAGTCCTATTTATATGGAATTTTCTCTATAGTAATAGAGTAATTTTGACCCACGGACCTACCCAAGGCCTATGAAATACAATATTTTTTATATCTACTTAACCCATAAAACATATGGCATAGGAATGAATAATGAAATTAAATGGAGAAGAAGAAATAACTACACCTTATCATGGAAGGTGGATGGTTGGTGCTTGTAGTGATGAAGCTCCTAAAGGTCTTGGTCTTTTCACTACTTGCACCTGTAACATGCCCACAAACAACAAACAACCACTATATATATATCCTTACGAATGAAGTTGGCATTGTCATCATAATAACATAGATACATACATTATCAATAAAATAGGCTCAATGTGTTTTGTAGCTTATTACAAAGAGAAGTGAGTTTCAAATTTGATATAATATCACTATCCCTAGCTTTTCTCTTACATTCTAGGTCTCATTTTGAGGTGCTTCTGTAGTAGACCCAAAGGGGTGTCATTTTGAACTATGTTGTACCTTAAGGATGAAATTTTTAGCTATAACAATTTTTCCCACAAAATTCATCACTCCAACCATTCCATATGACTCCTTGATGATAAGTTCCCTTCACAATGAACCATCGTGGAGGTCATCTATTCAATTAATAATCCAAGGGAGGATATGTGTCATAATGCTTCTATTTTTCTTGATTTAGAAATGGTGGAGCTTGGTAAACAAAATTTTGAATCAGGCCAAGGGCCATTTCCTCAGTCATCCAATGAAGTTCCACCCTTGGATCGAGTCAAGTCTTGGATTTTATAAAACTTTACAATGAATTTTCCAATCCAAACCCCCCCCCTCATTGGAGAGTGTCTTGTAACTACTTTGTGTATTAATATCCATTATCAAGGAGCTATAATAGTTGATCATATTACTCACTCTCTATGTCCTTGGAAAATTCCTAATAATGATACATTTCTAGGCTTTCCTCTGGAATCATCAACCTTTAAAATGTGACAATTCAACCTTTTTTAGTGTGGCCTCGAAATGGTGTGCCATATGATGCTGACAATAACCCATGAGTTCATAAACATCCATAGGGATCCTTGGCTTATGCTTGGGGTTGGGTACTAAATAACATAACCTATTAGATTATGTTGTACCTTATACATATGTATTTTAGTTTTGGTTTGGTATATGACGTGAGTGCTTTTTATCTTGAATGCGGGTTGTTTTAGTTCAATTCTTATCATGCTTATTGATTTATTTGCATTTATTAGTCACATGTTCTAGGCTTGTCATAGGCACACCCATTGTGAGAGCACGATGTTACTTACGTAATTCATCTATCTATGTTGACATTTTTCACAATCATTGAGGATTTATACAAGGACACACATATACAAAACATGGATTTAACCATGGGTCTAGTCTTTCTAGATGGATTTCATAGGAAAGGTAGGCATTTTTATTGCTATATCCACTGGATATTAGGTGAATTTTATTGACCCTAGCATATAGAGGTAGGTCTTTCCATGCCATTTCTAATGCATTATTGACCATTGTTTCCCTCTTCATTGTGCCTTAGGTCTGATCCCATTAGGTTGTGACAATAACCCTTCTTTATTGTCATTTCATGACTTACAGGGTAGAGAATTCCTTTACATGGATGCCCTAATTTAGCACCTATTTTCCTTTGTGGTGTTCATATTAGATATTTTTATAATCTTGGAATCCCTCCTTTATACCTACCATGAATCTAAATATGAGCCTCATTTTCTCTCCTCTGTTGTATTCTAGCCATACCTTGGGAGGATTCCCAAAAAAAAATACCTTGTGATTTTTTCTATACATTGCCTTATTTACTTATGTATGTTGATCTTCCTTAGGCTTATTTCTGGTCATTTTAATCACATTTCCTTGAATCCCTTACTAGATTTCACTTGGTTTTCTTACCCTTACTAGAGAGACCATTATGATGTGTGGGTTTTCCTTTTCGTTCTCTCTACTTCGCTTTGCTTAGGGAAGTTCCATCATCTTGGAACAAGTTTCTACCCGTTATACCACTTGTTTCTCTAGGATGAGCTTCCTTAGTATTCTTCTCATGCTTGTTAAATATGAGTGATACTCTTTGTTGTGTTAGTAGAGTTAAAGATAATCTCAAAGATGTTATTGTGTGACAAATTTCTAACATTTCTTAAAATATTTATTGCACGACTTGTGAGGTGCTCTAAACGAAGTAAAAGAGTAATGAAAAATACTTATATTAAAGTTAAAAATAAACAAAATGGCTTTAGGGGAAATTTAAATTTGTGTTTCTAAATAGAAATGAAAAAATATTGATAATTTATTAGATGACAATGATAATAATAAGAAGCATATACTTTTGGCCCACGAGGCGTATAATAAACAGTGATGGGGTGTATGGTTAGGTCACTTCATGATGTGAAGGTCATTGATTCAAAACTCCATGGAAAAAATCCATTCATGTTAAGGGTTGGTGTGGCCCAGGCTAGGCGTGATCCTCGGGTTATTTTGATAGCTTAGATGCCCCTAGGTTGTGGTTTATCAAGCCAAATATTAAACCTATAGCCATCTCTAGAGGAAACAAACTACTTGAACTAAAAAAAACATATATTTTTGATTATGAAGTGATCATGGAGATAAAAAAGTAAACATGTACTTAGTTTGTAATAAGAAAAATAAATAACTATATGTGTACATATATACATGGTAACATCTAAAACAAATAGTCTAAATCCATCTTAAATTTAGTGTTCCATGAGGATGCATCCCCGAGCACTATTCTATAGTGCAATATTATGGCCTCATGTCAGATGTTTGATAGAATTCTATAATCACTTCGACAGGCCTCTTTTTCCAAGGCCATCAGTGCAACCCGACCAAATAATTGACTGGACAAATGGCCATTAGATATCCGAAAACCGCCTTTAGTTGGATAAACGATGAATAAGATATAAATATTCTGTCGATCAAGTATTCAACACATAGTCCATTGGATAGCCCATGAAATCTTGTCGGATAGTCCACAAATTTGATGATAAGAATCCAACAAATTGGCATTGGATAGTTAATGAGAAATCCACAAACCTCTAGTTAGATAAACGACAACCATGAGATGAATATTCTGTCGAGTATCCTACTTCTTCCTTGTCGGATGTAAGATGAATTTCTGCTATAAAGTACACAAATTCAATGATAAGAATCTTACAATGGGTGTCAGATAACCGACAGGAGATCTAAGAATGAATCAAAGGCCAAGATATGCATTCAACTAGGGGTTTCTAACATGTCTACGTCATAAATTCGATTAGTAATTCGACATTGCTATTATACATCTGACGACCGCATTGTACATCCAACAAACCCTTATGACCTTAATGTGTTGTAAATATGACGGTTTATCCAACAGGCCAACATTATATCTAATAGAATACACAGGTGAATCCAAAGACCCCTCTGTGTATCGATGGGTTTTGCATTGGAAGTTTGATGGTTAGTGGAGTATTATAAAACAAATTGATATTCACATAACCATGATCCCTTGTTTTGATAAGAAGTATCAGAGCGATCGAGGGGTGGTTTTCTAGGAATTATTTTGCACCTGATACCCAATAGCATGACACCACGTCGACCCAGTAGTGGGGCTAGCCCCTCCCATCATATCGTTTAATCGTCATTTACCCACTTTCATATTTGAATCTGATATCGTTAAGCGGTTGTAAATCCATCGATCCTATGGCTAATAAGGTGCATCCCCCTTGAACCTGCGTGCATTTCAATGCGATTTTAACCCCTGATGTGATTTGAAGACCCGCACTCATTACATCCAATGTTAAATTTGTAATGCTGGGTGAGAAGATGGGACTTTTATAATGCATGCCTTTCTATTGAGTGATATGATCCAATGGCAGTGAGAAATGCAAATCAATGGTTGTCGTGATATATCAAAATGTCAGGTGCATGGCAGTTAATGACCCTAGCCTGAACCAATATCGATTGTTGAGGTAGCTAATCCATAGCTCGATAAGGCTTCAAAGAAGCCTCTTTATCAAAATGTATCTTGGGTAACTGCACATGAAAGCTAATCAAGCATGTCAGGGATTAGCTATGTGAAATTCTCATACTTTTGCCAAAATTATTTGGAAAACTGAAGTGTTATACATTGGATTGAAGTTTTCGGGACCTATGTTTCTTTTGGAAATGTTACATTGCACTTTAGAATTTGCTCAGAAGCAGGGCATTATATTGATGAAGTGAATCTTGAAAGATGCCTTGCATATGCAACTAGTTGAGATATGTTGCCTCACAAAAGTTATAATGAACTATAAACCCTAATATGCCTTGATTAATTTTATCACATATGGATTTTATGGTTTTTGGTATTTCTATTTTAGAAAGAAAACTTGCATATGACAAAGGTTCGATAAAAATTGGAAGTCTAGGATTTATAAACCCTAGCAACCTAGAAGGATTGATAAGAAATCCCAAAACCCTAGAGTTAGACCTAAATCTGCTTTTCTTCGAAAGGAAGGAAAATATAGCTTATACAAAGAAGGAATAACATCATGTTGATTCAAGAACATGTAACTATAGTAGTTATGGTTGAACCTAGAACACATGTTGAATAAGAAGTCCTAGATATGAAAAGTCAATTTGTCATGCCAAGAATAAAAACACCAAGATTAAAGAAAAGAAGGACTTCTCTCAATGTGAGCTGGTCTCCTAAATGTAATTTTACAAGGAGCATCACTAGAAATATCAATGTAGAAAAAAGTACTAGGTCTATCAAACAAGAGAAGGTAATCGAAGTAGAAGACTCATATGAACAAGTTAGATGAAAAAATAACAAAATTTTGACTTGATTTGTATAACATACATGAAATTTACTAGTAAAGATCCATTTCAACTGATTTGATGTCAAATTTGGGATGAAAACAAATAAATTGAGAATAAACTACCCAAAACTCACATAAATTGAGAATAAACTACCCAAAACTCACATAAATTGAGTTGAAGGTAGGAAAATAATCATCAAAATAATATAATCAATCAAAAAACATTTTTATGAATTAATCTTAATTAAAAAGAATCTAGTGCATGAATACCCAAGTGAGATCCTCTCTTCTTTTTAGAATAATTTATCGGAGTAGTCAAATCCTGGAGCAAATGTCTCTCGATTTGACGAAGCCACACACGAACTCAACATTAACTTTGTTGTTGCTCTGTTGTATTGAGGGAAGTTTTCTGCAATATTATCCAAATCCTAATTTGTTCTCTAGTGAATAGGGCTAACCAAATGAAGGTGGAAGCTCTTATGGCCCCTCCTGCCCACCCACTCCACCCCCCTTCTCACATCACTCTCAATTCCCTAGAACCCAATCTATCTATTAGGAAATAGTTGAAATCAACAAATTAGGATTCGTGCATAAACGCTAGCAAAACAAAAAATTCATAAAGAAACATACATGCATTTTACATAAAGAAACATATAGCAATCATTCATTAAACTATAACATCCATTCATTCATTAATCATAAACATAAAACACTTATTTCAATCAATTTTATCATCAAAAATATGTTTTCATAACATGGTACATGATGTTTCTAATTATATAACTAGTAAATCATTTATTTTTCTTTTTCTTCACTTTTGAATAGAATTCAGAAATGACTTCATCAAATGTTTCTTCTTCCCCTTCGTTCTTATGGCATTTGTAGCTTTCCTTGATGACCCGATCATGTACTCACGACATCATTGAGGTTGTTGCAAGAGGGGAAAATCATCAATTGCAACAAGAAAGAAATGTTGAATTGATATTTTGTTTATTATTATTACAAGTATTTCATTAATAGAAAGAGAATTAAAGTGTTCTTTACCTGCTTCAATAGCAGGGACAAGTGGAGTTGTTTTTAATTTATTGTTTTTTAGTTTTAAATGTGGTGTATATTGTCTATTATAATGTTACATGTGTTTGGTTATTTGATAATGATTCTAATATCATGGTTGAATAAACTAGGTTATAGAAGAGAGTTTTTGAAAGATGCCATTGGAATCCTAGATATTGGGTTTGTGATTGGATTCACAACTCAAATCTTAGGTTTTATAAGAAGACTACGTGGGGTATTGTCTTCATAGAACATCTAACAATGTGATGTAAGATATTCCCCAGTATATTCATTTTCCTCACAATTATTTTATGGGGGTTAGCTTAGTCCCTTGATCATCATGGGGAGGGTTATATACACGTTATACACTCCCTGGATCTTACCCTGTATCAACTAGGTGAGCTATTGGAAATATTCCAAATAAGTGAATTCCTAAGATTTGAAAGACCATATGCAGAAAATGGGTGGTTGATTTCTAACTAACTTAGTCACTAAATCAAGATAATATAAGGATACTACAATGCTAACATGTAATAGGAATCCCAACACCTATATACAAAGAAGAAAATGTTTGTTTTTGTTTTCCTTTTTTTTTTTACTGCAATATTTATTCCTAATGCTTGATGCAATTATGTTGAATTGCTTGCATTTTGGGTAAACACTCTCATATTCTAGGGAATAAATAGTTTGGTGGTTTGATGAGTGGACTTACACTTAGTTTAGGTGAGCCTAAAGACATGAATTGTCATAGGTTGAGGGTGTGTGAGGTAACTTTCCTTGCTCTAATGTGCTTCATGAAGATTGAATGTTTGGTTGGTTGGCCCAGTGGGTTATCATTGATGAAATTGTTTGTGTACTCTATTGATAATTGGATGAGGTGAATTAGTCAATAGTTTCATTTGGTGGAAGAATTTGGTGATAATTTCATCATATGAATATGAGTTCCACATGATGGATCTCAAATATATTCAAAGGCTTGTGCCTCAATTCAGGTTGGGTAAGAAATATGACATTTTAAATTTGTATTTGAGTTGTGATTTTCAAGAGTAAAACCCCTAAGACTCTTGAAAAATGTAACTAGGTCTGGTCTTCATAAAATGTATTTGTAAAAATCATTTTTATTATTGTTACAATCACTTATTAAAGCATGGGTTTCATGCTTGGGTCAACATTTTATTAGTCAAAGTCTCCATTATGTACTCCTAGGTTTAATAAAGAGTTATTAGAGTCGTTGTTTATTTTATGAGACCCTTCTTGGGCTTTCAAATGATGTAAAAATAATTATTTTTGAATCAAATATGAATTATCTAACCTCCACACCAAGTCATCCTCAAGAAAGGTAATTCGACCTCATTGGAAGGATATATATACAAGGCAATTCGAATTCATTTGGAGCATCTCACACATAGTTCATATATGAAGTTGGAAGCTGAGAAAAGTGTGAAGGTGAAGAAGGAGGCTAAAAGGAGTGCAAGTTTGGTTAAAAAGGAAGGGAAAGACAAAATCGAAGCTTTGGGATCTCTCTCTCCTTGTGTGGTTTAATTTATGAGATTGAAGTATCCTTGTCAGAGTTGAAGTTGATGTTGTTGTTAATTGATGCTGGAAGATACGAAGTCAAAGTTGCTAGAGTCGAAATGTTGTTTCTACTAGGTCGAAGGTTGGATCGAAGAAGGAAAGGACGGCCTGGTATGGAGGAGGTATGTGTCTAGGTTGAAGAGTCTCAAGAAAAACTATTGAAGGAAGATATTTTGACTGGCTTTTCCCTTAGATAGGGATTTCCCTATCAGAGTGCCTACTTCTTGTGTCTTATGTTTTTGTGATCTTCATGCACACATAATTTGGTAATTGCTTCATGAAAGATAATATAACAAATAATTAAAAGAAGCCAACATAATTTACAAGTAATTATCAAGAAAGAGAAATCTAACCCTAGGTCTACTAGCATTGATTTCTCAACATGGTATTATAGCTAAGGTTAAAGAAGATTGAATATCACTTCATTGGCTGGAAGGAAATGATTACTCCCTCTATGATAACAATGGGATTCAATTATATAAGAATATGGATCAAGAGTATTGTCTACTACTTATTCAACAAGTTCAAAAGTCAAGGGTCTTAACTACACTTACAGGATCACTTAATGATGATAATGAATGGATCAGTGACAGGGGAAAGTAAACAACTACAAACTTTATCAAAGGAATCATCTTCTCATGTAGTGGAATTGGGAGACAACAAAAGATACGTTGTTAGAGGCATGGGATCAACATCTTTGAAGATGGCAAATGGAGCAAAATTTCATCTTAATAACATACTATATGTTCCAGGTTTGAAAAATAATTTGCTTTCAATTTCTTGCTTAGAAGATAAAGGGGATATAGTTTCTTTGTGTGATGGAAAGGTCTTGGTTTGGGGAAAATATTCAAGTATTGATAAAGCTAGGGTTATTGGAGTTCATGAAGGAAGCTTGTATAGAGTCATTACACCACCTCTTCAATCTCTGGTTCATATGGAAATCCATCCCATTGAGCTATGGAATAGAAGATATGGTCATCTTCACTACAAATTATTTCCCACTCGTAAACATCCAATTTATGTCATCCCTCATATCAAATAATATAATAAAGGAGTTTGCAAGGGATGCTCTTTGGGAAAACATACAAGAAAACCATTTTCAAATAGTGAAACAAGGTATAAATAAATATTAGACCTCATACATTATGATGTGTGTGGGCCCATGTCTGACAAATAACTTGGAGTCATATTTACTATGTAACATTTATTGATGATCACTCTAGAAAGAGATGGCTCTACCTTCTCAATAAAAATGATGAAGTATTTGAAAAATTAAAGGAGTTTAGATGTGAAGTGGAAACCCTAACCGAAAGGAAAATAAAGACTTTGAGATCTAAAAATGGTGTGGAATACAGTTCTAAAGAATTGATTGAATTTTGTAAAGAAGCAGGAATTAAGAGGGATATTATTGTTCATTACTATCTCGAACAAAATGGAGTGGTTGAAAGAAAGAATAGTACTATTGAAGAAGGTGTATGAACAATGCTCCTTGATCAAGGCTTACCAAAATTTCTATGGGGAAAAGCAACAATGACAACCGTATATATTCAAAATAGAAGTCCTCATAGAATTCTTGAAAATATGACACCCGAGGGAGAATTCACAGGGAAGAAACCAAGTGTAGACTATCTCCAAATCTTTGGATTCTAACCTACATCCACATTCCAAAGGAAAAATAAAAGAAGTTGGATTCTACAAGCATCAAAGGGATCTTAATTGGCTATAGTCTCTACTCAAAATCATATAGAATCTACATCAAGGAAGGGAGACACATTGAAGTAAGCAGGGACATTATATTTGATGAAAATCAAGCCTACAAAAGATCAAAGTATATTCCTATTGATTCTGATGATGAAGATCTACCTATATTTGAAGAAAAATAAGTACAACCTGACAAGCCCTCTACAATTCAAGAAGAAGAAGAAGGACTAAATGAGCCTATTCACCCTGTGGTCATACCGAATGCTAGAAAGAGGCCAAATTTGTTAAAATCTACTCTTGAAGATGATGAAGGACATGGAGCTACGAAAGGAACCTTTAGAGAAAGAAAAAGGCCGAAGAGATATTCTGCATATGTTTCATATATGAGAAGACTAATTGAAGAAGGACCATCTACATTTGAAGAATCTTATCATCAAGAAGTATGGAAGAAATTTGTGTAGGAAGAATATCAATCCGTCATGAAGAATGAGGTTTGGGAAATCATTCCTAGACCTAGAGAAAAATTGGTTGTCACCTCAAAATGGATCTAAAATATCAAACATGTTGTTGATGGAAGTATAGATAAATACACGACCAAATTTGTTGCAAGTGGTTTCTTTCAAAAGGGAGACATATATTATCAAGAAACCTTTGCACCCACTACAATGTATACTACCATTAGAAATTGGGTGTCATTGGATGCTAAAATGGGATGGAATATCCATCAAATGGATGTGATGACAACATTTCTAAATGGGACCATCGATGAGGAAGTATACATTGAGAAACTCGAAGGCTTTGAGGTAAATTGAAAATATAATCATGTGTGTAGACTCAAGAAGGCCCTATAGTTTTGAACCAAGATCCTAGGGCATGTCATGAAATAATGGATGCATACCTTCTGTAACATCCCTCCCTTAATAATAAATAATAAATAATAAGAACTTCTAATATAAATAATACAAAAAAATAATAAATAATAAATAAAATAATAATAAATAATGAATAATATAAATAAACCACTTAATAAATAGATAAATAATAAATAACTAATAAACATAATACAAAATAATAAGTGAATAATAAAAATAAGAATAATAAATAATAATCATAATAAAATAAAAAAATTACGTAATAAAAATAAAAATATAGTAAAAAAACCAAATTAAACTAAAATAATAATAAAAAATAAATAAATAAAGAAAATTATCAAAAATTAGCATGCCGACACATGGAGGGTGGGCATGTGGCATGCAGACACATGGAGGTGTGCATGTGGTTTCCCATCCAATGTTTTTTCTATTTAAGGAATGATGAGGAGGATGGAAGGGGTCTTGTTCTATCATTGGGAGGTTCTGTCTTCATTCTCTTGGGAGAGTATTGAGACTTAGGAATACTGGCAGTAGTCGCTGATTGAGGGCTCGGGGGTGGCCAGTTGTGGCAGAATCCTGCACAATTGAGCCTATGGTTGGGAGGAGAGTCTCCCCAAAACCATGTTGCGGTAAGCCTACTTCATGCACAGGTAAGCTCGGGTAAGCACTCTTCATTGTTTAAATTTAATGTTAATAAGTTAATTAGATGTTGATTAAGGGGCTGTTACATATGGTATCAGAGCGGGACACTAAGGCCTATGGGCATTTTTATGTTGAAATTTTTATTTCTTTATATTTACTACTTTCATGAGAAATGTATTAATTTGTTATGTATTCAATTTATTTTTTCTATTATTAAATGCACTTAATTGGACTGCTCTATAAGTTTCATAAAAATTTCAGATATTCTCAAAGTCTTGGATTTTAGTTTCGGTCTCTCCTCCAATGAATCAATTCATCTGTTTTGTAGAGCAATATCCCTCAGATCCTTTGTATACAATGCCACATAGATGATATTTACATATCTTTTGATATCTTTATTTGAGGTGGTTCGGGTATTAGGAAATACAAATTAAATTGAGGTTGGTCTCTGAAATTTGGATGTATATATATATATTTTTTTCAGCGTGGATATTCCTATATGGAACTCTCATCTCTGTTTTTCTGTTACAGCAAGATTGGTGTGGAAAAGGATTAGAAACTTTGATTTCCCCTTAAAATTTGTTTATTTCTAGTTTTCCAGCCTTTCACTTGCCCTTTGTATTTGTTTATTTTGAGTTTTGCAAATCAAAAATCAATGAAGGATGTTAAAAGGGTTTTTGGTAAACATCATCATCAGTCTGGAATTTCCTTTCCTATTCATTCAAATTTTTATATGCTTCTAAATTGCCTTCCATTCTGGCATTAGCCTTTTCATCTTCTTTAGAGCGATGTAATCTACTCTGCGATAGCCCGGAATGGGTTCCGCCATTAACAAAATTCAAAGCATGAGACTCTTGCATGGTAGAGGCTGTGCTTTTGATAGGATTCTGTATTCGTGACAATCACGTCAGCGCGATGTATTAGCGTTTTATTTAGTTGGTGAGAACGTTTATAATTACAATGGAAATTCGCGAATTCCAAAGGATAATTACAAGGAATATGCCAGCTAAAGCAGGCTTGGAGTTTGAGGTACGAAATGTTTTTAGGAGTTTTAATGGTAACAAAAATTTTGAAATGTTAAAAATGATAGGTTGCAAAATTGATGTGTAACTATATAAATAGTAAATCATACATTTTAATAAATGATTTCAATTCTAATGAATGAGTACACATAGAAGTTGAGTTTTTAGTTGCAGCAACTATTTCTCTTCACCATTTTTTTTTTCAGTTGTATCATTTATTTTTTTCCTTTTAGTAAATTTTGATCAATGGGTTAGAAATAATACAGAGAAAAATTAGAGAAATGCTATTTTCTAATTTTACAATGATATATATTTCATAAATTATTCATTTTATTTTTTAAAGTTTTAATTCTTTAAACGATTTTTTATTCATCTCTATCATCAATAGGATTTTATAAGGTTGATCCCTTTTTATCGAGTCTTTCTCATGAGAACCTTCCCTCTTAGTGAGTGAAATTTTCATTCGTAAAATTAATTATAATCAGCTTATAATTTATTGTGAGCATGCTGTAAGCTTATAAGGTGTAATGTGGAATTGTAAGCTTATTTTTTATGTTTAATAATTATGTTGCGGCATTTCAACTCTATTTAATTTATGAGATAAATGAGAATCTTATTTATGGAATTTTACAGTTTTGATGTTTAAAGTATTTGAGATAAATTTTTATTTTTATCATTATAAACAGATGGGGCATGTGTTTTTCTAAAAAAGATATTATTACATTTTAAAATATGGTTACATTTAGAGGAGAATCTGGGAAATGATCTCAATAATTTTGTCGTTAACCAGTGCATGCTTGCCATACGTGTTGGCACTATGCGTGCTTAGTGTTTTATTTCACCGTAACCCTGATGTCATGTTAAGCGCTCATGAATCTGAATCATTTACCGCGAGGCAGTCCCGACTCAAATTTTATATGAAATTTAAATATTCTATCCAGATGTCTTATATTGATAGAATTTTCCAAGTGTTTTGTGGGGATGACATATAAGAACACGCTTGTTCATTGAGCTCTACAAGTGTCAAATCTGACGAGCTCCACCTGAAGAAAATTGCTTGTATTTTTTGAAGTATGTATCCACATTTACTGCCTTCTGTACTCTGGTGGGTTTGATCATTAAACAATCTAGTTAGATGCCTTTATGTCATATTATATTACAATGTTACCTGGTTATATAATTTGTACATGAAGGATAGCATATCGTGGTTTACGCAAATTGCAATCCTAATAGTAGTTGACAGTTGCTGGGTTGTTTTTAATTTATTAGTTTCTGTTGAGGGATGGAAGTTCTACAAGGTTTGAAGAATACAAGTAAGCTTTTCCATAGTAGCTGCATTATACCTGCCTCCTGAAGAGCATCGGAGAGTCGGATGCTCTGTTTGAAGCCCTAATAAAGAATTTTGTTTACCCTGGTTCAATGGCTTTCTGGTTTGACAATTTTATTTTTCTTTGTCGTTTATGTTTATAAGAACCTTTGGATCTTCTGATTTCTGCGAAGAGTTATCCTGACCTATTACAATTTTGAACAACACTTTCTGCTAAAATGGCCAGAAGTTTTTTTCCCCTTTTTAATATCCCAAACAGTATTGTTCGGTGTGTAGGATTTCTAGTATTAAGGGATTGTGGTTGCATATAATCTATGCATCTGATATTAAATACGCATATTATTTTTGCAAATACTCTGAGAACTCACATAGTATTTCAATTAATGATTTAACTCATAATCTCGTGATCTTTTCTTTGTGGAAGGCTTCTCGGACGTGCTTAGTTGATTTTTACTCTAAGGGGCTGTGATATGTGGTCAGTATAAAATTCTTTTTCGTATGGGCTCTTATTTTATTTTCCCAGTGAATGCTTAGTTGCTTATTTCATATTTGTGAGAACCCATGAGCACATTTATTTCATATTTGTGAGAAATGATCAGCACATTTCATATTTGTGAGAAACGATGAGTACATTTTGTATCTGTCTTGGTTTTTCCCTTGTGAAATTGATTTCACCTTTCCATGTGAAAGAATTTTGAAGACCACGCCGAATCTATTGATTCACTGTTGCTTTGTTCATGTGGGTATTTCAATAGATCATTTGTCCCAGCGATTTGTGAGCTCCGAGAAGGGAATTTTAGGTTTTTTTACTTTGTTCTCCGTTGGCATGCATATTTTATGCTTGTGTAAATATTCTTCAATATTTGTTTTCTGCCGACAGAGACACATTTGTCCTATATTTGGATTCGAAAATGTTGGGGTTCTGTCATAGATTTTTGTCACTCTTCATGTACAAAGAAATGTGCTTGCCATCCTGTATTCTGGAAAAATCCTGTATTTCAGACAGGACATTGTAGGAGCAGGTGTTCATCTTGTTGGGTATTTTTTTTGCTTCTATGTTTGTGATGGGATAAATACCAAAACCCAAAAAATATAAAACACAGAGCCTATGCTCTGTTTTCTTTGCTCCAAGATCTTTTACACAGAGAAGTCTTTTAAAAACGATTTCACAGGACAGAGTATTTCACCACCATAAAATTTCCATTCATTAAACAAAAACATTTACATATTCATCCTCTTTCACTCAGAGGGATTCACCAAAACATTTACTCTGCCTTACTCTGCCTCCTATGAAATTTTACACCACTGTGTGTAAATATTTCATTTACATTCACTGCTGTGTGAAAACAAAATTACAGAGAGTTACAGAGTTACCTTTTCACCTGTGTGAAACAACTCATGGATTTGGAACAAAACAAGCTACTGGTTTTCATTTACTTCTCCTCTTCCACTGCTGTGCAAACTTTGCTTTTTACATTACAAAGACAAAGAAAACTTTACTCTGCTGCATGAAAATCACTTTTACATTACAGACCCAAAATATCTATGCACTTCTGTGCATTCCCTGCAATACAAAATTAAGTCTCTGTGTTTTTACATTCGCTGCTGCGAATTTACATTTTCCTTCCCAGGTGCTGCGGACCCCTGTCTCCTCTGTTCTTCATATATAAATTACATTACATATTACTTTTTAATCCTCGCGGGTGTTTTTGTTTTACATCACCAAAAATGGGTCAACGCCTTTTTTTTTAAATATGTATTAAAAACAATAAAAAAAAAAACTTACGAAATAGTTTCGGCCCATACTCCGTGTTAAATCGCCGTAGATAAACATTTAAGACTTTACCCAAAAAACATGGCAGAGTTTTTAATATAAGGTATGGGATGCATTTAATTTTCAACGGGCCCATGTACTTTCCTTGAGATGGACGGCGGAGAGAGTCAGCATAAATCAA
>APFE031137407.1:3565-55621 GCA_000404065.3 Pinus taeda
ACACTGATTTTAGGCTAGTAAACTGATAAAAAGGTTTGATTTAGGGATTTTTAGGGTTTTGGTGGAAAATTGGGGAAAGGCAATTTTGGGTGCGGGGATTGGACACAGTTTTCGCAGGGGGTTCTTTGGGGCAATGTAGGAGACTGTATTGATGCCTTTGATAGATGTGGATGGATGAGAATGACTGGTGACAAGCTAAGGAGAGCAAGCAAGCACCTTGAACTCTCGTTAAACAACTGAAAACATTGATATTAAGCAAATTTAAAGGCAGAGCATAGCAACCATGAATTCTACCTTAACACTTCATTTGCCTAATTTGCAGAAGAAAAAGTAAGAAGATTATTCACATAACAAACTTACAATTACAATGAGAAGCACACCATCAATACATGTAACCACAAGAATCCCAAAAAGGACTGCAAAACCCTGGTCTTCCTTAGCCAAAAATTGCAGAGATACAATGAGTAATACAATAGAAACTTTCTCTCTCAAGATTCCAACCTTTCCAACCTCTAAAAATGACTAAGAAAATACATAATATAGGAAACCTAACATCTTTCCTTGCCTCTAGGTGTCGAGCTCATTATCCTAGGAGTTGTTTCAACCAATTCCAAACTTATCACTAAAGTCTAGGCAGTGAAAACAACTTGCCTCTATAAGCTAGGAAACCAATTCATTCATTAAATGTTTGCTATTTCATGAATGAATCTTCTAGAATAGGTAAATAAGTGCCATGTCAACATTAAAATACATTAATTACATCAAATAGGGTGAAAAATTACATCCCAAGTCAAAACTGGTCAAAGCTGGGCGAATTCCTGAGCTGTAGATGAATTACTGTGAAAGCTGGGCGCACATTCTCAAGAGGTCATGCGCATTTGGAGCATCGTTTGAGGCACTTCCAGGTTTCAAAATGAGGCAAGCGTAGGCTTGTTGGAAATTTCTGGATGTCTACTTTCCAACCCAAGTGGAATTTCTGAATTTGGTGTCCATTTACCCCTCCAAAATTGCAATCTCCCAAGACTGCTTCCTGTGTGTCAAAAAGGTGGCAGAAAGTCATTTTTTGCTTGTTTTTTGACCTTCTGGAGGCTCAAAACTTAGTGAAATTTCTTGACCTTTTCTGGGTAAGTGTATTTTTGCATGAAAAATCCAAAAATGCAAAGTTTTCTTGAAAACGACTTCCCAATATAAAGGGTCGCGCGCTGCGCGCGACCTCTTGGGAGCAAAAACCTGTGTGTGGCATAAAAAATTCACAAATGACAAAATTTTCTCCAAATTTCTTGAAATTTGGGCTAGGAGTCCCCAATCAAGTACCATGCTCATTAAAAGAGGCTTTGGCCAAAATTTGGAGTGGATCGAGCCTTTTCTGTCGTTTTCGTGCCTTGGCCAACCTCCTTGGATCTAGCGATTGTAATTTTGACATTTCTCTAAAACCATGACACCAGTGTAAAAAGTGGAGGTTTTTATTCCTTGGCATGTTGTGGACAAAAACTCTCTCAGTTTTGTAAAATTCATCTTTAATTGCTCTGAAACATCATTTGAGTGAAACCTATCCCGATGTGTGGAACAAGGGATTTTGTCGAAATGAAGTGAAATGAAGGGGATAAGGGGCTTCTAAATTCTTGGGGAAATTTTTGGAAGTAGGGAGGGATGTTAGGAAGTAGGGGAAAGTTGAATCTCAGAGATTGAGTGAGGGGAAGGGGTTCAAAAGAGCAAAACACAGGCCCAACCTAGAAAATTGCCAGGTTGTAGCTAGAAACTAGGGTTTGTGCGAAAATGAGGAATTTTAGGGATCTCAGTGATGGGAAGTGTTTGATAAGGTATATGAAAGATAGAGGAAGGTGTATGAACATCTGGATATAAGTTTTACTAATGATTTGACCATCCAAGAGAAATTAGCTTTCAAAACCCTAGGAGAGGGAAATGACCTTGCCTAGGTGCAACTGAAGCATGAACAAGGTGTAAAATGACTCATTAGACATTGAGATGATAATGACAACCCTATGAATGATGATAGACTTAGATGAATAGTGACATAGATTGGCATTTGGGCAACTTTGAAAAGAGTGAGAGCAAACCCTAGACCTAATGCCTAGTGACCAAATTTTGCTTGAAGAGTCACTGAAATGACAAAATTTGACCTTGACGCTTCAAAATCACTTTGTAAGAGCATATTTGATCACTGGAGGAAGGTTGGAAAGACTGACACTAACACCTTCAACATGTTCTTCTTCTTTTTTTGAGGACCAGGGTTCCCAAACTTCCCTTTTCTTCTAGCCATGGCAGAAAATGCTTGAGCTTGCTCGCTTGATCCTACATCAATTTTTGCCTTCAACCTAGTTTCTTCGATTTTGCACAATGACCATAGTTCATTGAATGGAGTAGCTTCCTTCTTCCCATAAATGCTTGACGTGAAGTTGCCCCATTCCTCAGGTTATGCATTGAGCACTCTGGTAGTAATTTCCTTGTCAAACATTATTTCTACCAACTCTTGGAGTTCGTCTCATATTTTAGACACCCTCATAAAGTATGAGGCTCTTCCTTCTTCTCTTGATATCTTCATCTTGTAGAGCTTGAGCTTCTTCTTTTGGCGGTTCGACGATTAAACCCTTAACATGACCAATGAATTCACTTTCTATGAGGATCAAATTTATCCTCTTCTTTCATGCAACAAAGCTTGATGACCCAACCAATTTGTTGCTCTCCTTGCAATATGAAGTCATTTTGACATATTCAAATATAGATATAAAAACACTTACTTGTCAAGTGAAGATACTCCTAGATGATGAAATCTTCAACTTGATGCCTTCTTGATTTTGACGATGATGTAGATAATAGATGTCTACTTGGTGAAGATGTCTTTCTTCAAAAGTGATCCTTGGCTCCAAGGGATACCACATTGATTCCTTGATGATAATGACAATGCCTTTCCCTGCTTTTCTTCCGACAAGACAACGCTAGTTAAACTTGTTTCAAAACCTCAAATTTCAAACCTTCGTCAGAATTTCAGTTTGTTGTAGCAATTCTGCAGTTTTAGCGTTTTCTGCAATAACCCTACTTCACACGTGTGGCTCGAAGATGGACAAATTTGCCTCCTTTCTACTTTGCTTGACTTGACTTCTTTTTCTTGTTATTTCGGCTTGCAAAGAAGACCCTTCTTGGCACAGATCTTGATCCTTGATGGTGGTTGCAATTCGATACTTGTAGTTATAGAAGGATGTCTTAATACTTTGAATGTGTGGAGAATATAGCCCAGAAAAACAGACCCAAAAGTGCTTTGCTCTTCCTTCCTCATGATAATGATTGTAGAATGTATGAGTTTCCCAAGAACGCTTCAAGTCTGGAACTCTTCTTTGGATGAACTAGGGTTTTGAGGTCTTCTTTGATGCTCTTGATTATTCCCTTTCAATATGATGAGAGGGTTAGTCCTTCTTGATGATTGATGCTCTTTATTTCAAAGATGATCTCTTTATACTTCATCCCTAGAGTATCCTTCTTTGTATTTTCCTTCCTTGATGTAGTCACCTTAGCTCTGATACCATGTTGAGAAATCTAGGGGGCAACAAGTGTAGGTGATTTCTCTTACTTTGATAGCTGTTTGTGATGTATTTTTACTTTATTTGATTAAATTCTTCTTTCCTTTATTGTGATTAGTGTTTTCTATCATCAAACAGCTACGAAATCATAAAGAAAAATGAAACAATAGGACACAAGATATAGGCGATCAGCCAGGGCCAAAGCCTCTCCAACTGAGAGGAAAACCCACCACAATCCTTCTCTCCTTATAGAACTTCAATTGACGAATTCCAAGATCTATGACCCTTGACCAAGACTCTCCAAGACCAAGTCATCCTTCCTTCTTGATGAGCTTTCCTTACACAGCTTCCAGCAACAAACTTCGACGTTCCAACAATTTCGACCCCAACAACAATTTCTGCAACTTCGACATAACAGCTTCCCAGCATCAATCTAGAGGTAGCTTCACAGCTTCAACCTTGCAGTTTCACATCTTCGACCTTGCAGCTTCATAATTTCGTCTAGCCAAGAAACTGTAGAAACCCTAACAAAAGAGAGAGAGAGAGAGGCCCAAAAACTTCGATCTTGATCTTCTTCTTCTTCGTCCTTTTCCAGATTCTATCTTGAGGAGATCTAACTTTCTTGAGTGAGTGCATAAATGAGGTTGAATTCCTTCTTATTTATAGGCTTGAGAGGGGTACGAATTGCTATCTTGAAGACGACTTGTCCCTTCATGTAGCTTGACTTGATCTGTGTGCCATGACGAGGTCTTGGAGGGTCTTTTGACTCTATTTTGAGTCAATAAATTTTTCTTTACAATATGTAACATGCCCAAATGGGTCTTCAATACATGACAAAGGCTTAATTGACTTTATGACAAACCTAGAAGCACTCAATGGGTGCTTGACCTAAAAATAAATTTCCCTTGAGCCTGAAACCCATGCCTCAAGAACACATAATAAATTTATTTTTCTCTTTTCATTAAATAAATAAAATCACAATTACATATGCCATTATGGAAACCGAACCTGGTTACATATTTCAATACTCCCTCTTAACTAGGGAGGTATTCATAATGCATACAAGGTACTTGGACATTCTCAATCTAAATAATTCTCATAAGAAAAGTCAGATTGGTAACCCATATGTATAGCATCATATCATCCAGCATTGTCGCATAGCAAGGCCTTGACTAACAGCTCTATCCATCCAAAAGATCAGAGCACAATGCTGGCAAGAATAATGATTTATAGACGCCCTCATCATTGTCTCTCTCGGAACATACCCCACCTGGGTTCTCTCAGAGTGTGTTCCACAAGGAATATTCTTATCTTGGATTCCTACTCCTCAAAGAATATCAGTCCACTACGACTATTATTATCTTGAATGCCCTGCCACATCCTCAAAAAGTATTGGATGCCAAATGCTTAACCAATCCTCCATTCTTTCTTCACAAGTGAAGACAAGAATGATGTGTCTACCTCTTACTCTCAACAAGGGAGGATATACCCATTCCAATGAAGGAATGAGCCCATTTCTATAAAAAGAATGTACCCAAGCTCCCTCTTAACCATGGACTTGACCAAGCCTCCCCTTAACCAGGGACTTACTTCCAGCAACTTTCAAGGTGGAGATAATGGGATAACTAGCTACTTGTAGGACTCCCTCTTTCGATGTCATGAATTTCTTCTTTGTTATGGAGCCTACATCTTTTGGGACTTCTTCGCAAGGCATCAGTCATCCATCACTTTCATTTATGAATCATGTCAGTGATGTCGTTCTTTCTTTCATCGGAAATTGATTCATATATGGCTTTCCTTCATACAACTAGCTTCTCCACGCATGTTTTCTTCAAGATCTTATCATCCCACCACATGAGTATCAGTTGTAGATGGCATCTACAACTCTTCCTTTAGTAGCCTTGCATTAGCCCATTCATATATTGTTCAAAAATAAAAAATGAACATCAAATTACCTTTGTGATGGTCTTACATCATGACATCTGGTTGTTGAATCAACATCCTACATTCATATTGACACATCTCCAAAAAGATATTAAATGTCAAGGGTCATCTTCCTTTCTAGAATTCTTCGGAGTCTTCATAGCTTTTCCATGGAGATGTCACAGTCAATTCTTCTAGCTATCGCATGTTGATTTCCTTTTCTATGTGACAATAGTTGCATCTTTCATAGTCTCTCCTTACTTTCTTCACATATTGCTTCTCAGGAACTTCCACTCATAGATCCTTCATTTTTATCAACCACCTCATATTCCATGTGACGACTTATTACGTTGATTTCATCTAGTCAATATGTGAACCATGCCTTAATGCATCCTTCCAAAGGAGGAGATCCCTTTCTCTTGGTCATGCTCATGAGGTGGAGCATTTATCCATGCTATCTGCAACTATATGACATGACTCAATTCTATCAAATACAAGCATACATACCTCATCTCTTCCTTTTGGTCCTCTAGACTTCCTTCAGCAGCTTCCTTGATTAAAGGAACTTCAATCTCCTTGACTTGCTTCACTTCTTTTGATATCATACCATCATTCCATGAATCCCATACAAGGTGGAATTCTCGGTGAGACACTTGCTTCTTACAGTAGGGTGAACCTTCTGATGAAGCTTCCAATGGAGGATCTTGATCATCCTCATGCTACAAATGCTCTTTTTTTAATGATGTATGATGAACTCTATACTAGATGACTTTCTTTTTCCCACAAGTACTACTTATGCTTCTAATGAGGTTACCAAGAGCTACATCCTTCTATAGGTGACAGCCATGGACTTCTATTTCAGCTATCTTTCATGCTTCTTTATGATGATGTCATGAGCCCTTGCTTTCAATTGTATGTTTCTATGATGCCATTTCCTAACATGATGCATCCTATCATGCTTCTAATGATTCTTACCACGATAGTTATACTTTACAACAGAAAATTTGAAAAGAACTAGGTGAGGAAGACTATCTCAATCATAGTAGAGGCTTGTTACTTCCTCCTTGGATTTCTTCTTTTCGGCTTCTTCCACTTCTTCAGTGATATGGGCTTCTTCCCTTCCTCTTTTGTTGTTGTCCTTCTTGTGCTTTGGACAATCTCTCTTGTAGTACCCATATTCATGACAGCCATAGAACTGAACCTTCGACATGTTCTTCTTCTTTTTCTGAGGACCAAGCTTCCCAAACTTCCCTTTTCCTCTAGAAATGGGAGCAAATGCTTGAGCTTGCTCACTTGATCCTACATCGATTTTTGCCTTCAGCTTGGTTTCTTCAATTTTGCACAATGACCATAGTTCATTGAATAGAGTAGCTTCCTTCTTCCCATAGATGCTTGATGTGAAGTTGCCCCATTCCTCTGGTAATGCATTGAGCACTATGGTAGTCATTTCCTTGTCAAACATTATATCTCCCAACTCTTGGAGTTCGTCACTTATTTCTGACACCCTCTAAAGATGAGGCTATTCCATTTTCTTTTGATATCTTCATCTTGTAGAGCTTGAACTTCTTCTCTTGGTGGTTCAACAATTGAACCCTTAACATGACCAACGACTTCATTTTCTATGAGGATCAAATCTATCCTCTTCTTCCATGCAAGAAAGTTGGACGGCCAAACCAATTTGTTGCTCTCCTTGCAATATGAAGTCATTTTGACATATTCAAATATAGATATAAAAATACTTGTCAAGTGAAGATACTCCTAGATGATGAAAGCTTCAACTTTATGCATTTTCTATTTTGATGATGATGTAGATAATAGAAGATGTCTTCTTGGTGAAGATGTCTTCTTGGTGAAGATGTCTTTCTTCAAAAGAGATTCTTGGCTCAAAGGGAGACCACATTGATTCCTTGATGATGATGACAATGTTTTTTCATGATTTTCTTCCTTCAAGACAACACTAGTTAAACTTGTTTCACAACCTCAACTTTCGACCCTTCATCAAAATTTCGGCTTGTTGTAGCAATTCTGCAATTTCGGCCTTTTCTGCAATAACCCTACTTCACACATGTGGCTAGAAGACAAATAAATTTGCCTCCTTTCTACTTCCCTTGACATGACTTCATTTTCTTTTTATTTTGGCTTGCAAAGGAGACCTTTCTTGGCACAAATCTTGATCCTTGATGGTGGCTACAATTCGATACTTGCTGCTACAGAAGGATGTCTTAATACTTCGCATGTGTGGAGAATATAGCCCAGAAAAACAGACCCAAAAGTTCTTCTCTCTTCATTACTTGCGATAATGATTGTAGAATGTGTGAGTTTCCCAAAAACTCATCAAGTGTGGAACCCTTCTTTGGATAAGCTAGGGTTTTGAGGTCTTCTTTGATGCTATTAATTATTCCCTTTCAATATGATGAGAGGGTTAGTCCTTGATGATTCCTGCTCTTGATGTTTCCAAGATGAATTGTTTATACTTCGGCCCTAGAGTATCCTTCTTTGTATTACCCTTCCTTGATGTAGTTACCTTAGCTCTGATACCATGTTGAGAAATCTAGGGGGCAATAAGTGTAGGTATGGCGCAGCTTGGTAGCGCGCCATATTGGTGGTGATGGAGGTCGTGGTTCAGATCCCGTTGTTCCGAAAGAGAATGGTAAATAGTCACATGCGTTATAGATAACTACTTGTGATGTATTTTTACTCTACTTGATTAACTTCTTCTTTCTTTTATCATTATTAGTGTTCTCTATCATCAAACAACGACCAAATCATAAAGAACAATGAAAAAATAGGACACAAGATATAGGCGATGAGCCAAGGCCAAAACCTCTCCAACTGAGAGGAAAACTCACCAAAATCCTTCTCTTCTTATGGAACTTCAATTGATGAATTCCAAGACCTGTGACCCTTGACCTAGACCTATGACCCTTCCAAGACATCCTTCCTTATTGATGAGCTTTCCTTACATAGCTGCTAACAACAAACTTCGACCTTCCAGCAACTTCGATCCCAACAACAATTTATGCAACTTCGACCTAGCAACTTTGGCAATCTGCGACCTAGCAGCTTCACGACTTCGATCTAGAGGCAGCTTCACAGCTTCGACCTTGTAGCTTCACAGCTTTGATGCAGCTTCAAAATTTCGTCTAGCCCATAAACTGTAGAAACCCTAACGAAAGTGAGAGAGGAAGGCCCAAAAACTTCGATCTTGATCTTCTTCTTCTTCTTCATCCTTTTCCAGCTTCTATCTTGACGAGATCAAACTTGCTTGAGTGAGTTTATAAATGAGGTTGAATTCCTTCTTATTTATAGGCTTAAGAAGGATACGAGTTGCTATCTTGAGGCCTTCTTGTCCCTTCATGTAGGCTGACTTGATCTTTGTGCCATGACGAGGTCTTGGAGGGTCTTTTGACTCTATTTTGACTCAATAAATTTTTCTTTACAATATGTAACATGCCTAAATGGGTCTTCAATACATGACAATGACTCAATTGACTTTATGACAAACCTAGAAGCAACCAATGGGTGCTTGACCTAAAAATAAATTTCCCTTGAGCATGAAACCCATGCCTCACGAACAAAAATAATAAATTTATTTTTTTCTTTTCATTAAATACATAAAATCACAATTACATATGCAATGTTCCACCAAGACTCTGGTGCGGGGAGACGCACAAGGGGGACGTGTGGGAGTACCCTCAAATTTTAGGGAAATTATCGAGGGTGGCGGCAATTCGCGAGGTATATATATATATATTATATTAATATATATAATATATTATTATATAATTCAAGTTCATTATTTCATTGTTCATTGTTCAATAATGAAAGCATAAAAATACTAAATAGACAATTGAAATTTGAATCATTGATCCATCCTCATCATTCATTTTGATACATACATCATTCATATGACACACTCAAGTGACAAGTCTCATTATTGAATTAATTATTATTCATACATACCATGAGATTCGAAAAACAAAAATAAAAATCAATAATAAAATATTCAAATACATTGATCGATATCATTCATCATTCAATGCCTCTGCATGGAAATGGAAATGACTTTGGGTTGAAATGAAATGAGCTTTTAACTTTAAGTTTTGCCTTTCATGACTTTTAGGTTTAGGCTTTTAAGTTTTAGTTATTTAGTTTTAATTTTAAATTTTTTTTTTTGACTTTTAAGTTTTAGTTATTTAGTTTTAATTTTAGTTTAAAAAAAAAAATTAATGGTTTTGATTTTTGAATTTTAAAAGTCTTATTAGACAAATTTAAAGGGGGACGCCCAGGCGCACCCTTTTTGGGGAGTCTAGACTCCCACACTGAAGGGGGACGCCCAGAAGCACCCTTTTTGGGGAGTCTTGAGGAGTCTAGACTCCCACACTGGGGAAACGCACCCCCTTGCGTCTCCCCAAGACTCCCCAAAAAGGGTGCGTGGGGAAACGCACCCCCAAGAGACTCCCTGTCCCGGGTGCGTGGGGTGCGAGGGGTGCGCGCACCCAACCCTGGGGGACGCGTCCCCGTGGAACACTGGAATAAACCACAACTCATATTGCAAGCATTACAAAATCATCAGAAAACCAATTATGTATTTCAAAAGGCCAAAAAATGAACAATCTATTTAAATTATCATGTCAACAAGAATTAATTACGCCGACAGGCATGTCTATTTTGGAATAGGATTTCCAAAATTTTAATTTAATTACAAATCATTATTAGGTGGATGTTAGGGATTTAAACTCCACAAGATATTCTAAAATATCTTAGTAGTAATAATAGATCAAAGGTTGCCCTTTTTCCCTTTTAATTAAATTGATTAATAAAAAAAATGTCATATGAACATGAGTTATGGTTTTTTGGGCATACGGTATTAGTAAGCCATGGTATTGTAACAAAAGTATCTCCATAGTTATGGATCTTGTTACATGTTTTTTCAAATGTATATATGTTTAACTTATATATTAATTTTTTTTATGATTAATAATAATAAGAAGAGTTTAAAATAAAGTTATAATTTAATTAAATTTTATGATTCTTTTAAACTTGACAACATTAGATATATCATGATGTAAGTGCTTTGATGCCTATTGGCATTTACCAACCATTTACTTTATATGGCTAGACTAGTATTAATAATATTCATAATCTGCCAGGGTCTACTGGTTGATAGAGGCTGTCACCACAATAAAGACTCAGGTTCAAACCCCAGCCAGCATATAGCAACAAGCACCAATCAATATTCGAAGATTTCCAAATTTGACAGTCCCCACATTAATGTGGATTTACTGCAGTTATGCACACAGTTGGCGTTGAAAGCTCCCCATGATCAAGAAAAGGCCATTATAACTTGGGCATCCTTGAACATATATATGTGTGGCCGCCATGTTAAAGTGAATTTTATGCAATAATAAGAGTTGTGTACACTGCATATAATGAAGATTTCATTTAACCTACTTCTTAATGTTAAGAGCCACTATCTAGAAAGAATGAAAGCATCATGTTACCATTACCAAAAGTGCATCATAATAATTTCCAATGAATAATCCATAGCTGCAACAAACCATACTCATTATTCAACATGCGATTGCGACAGATATCTTTCATATGATACTAAAGATAGAAGTGGTGTTAATTCGAAGAATGATGGGATGTCAATTCCATTTACATTTTGAAGCATTTCAGGAAGGAAAAGCTTGTTATATAACTCAAACATTATTGAACTAGTTCGATTGGTTGATAATATTAACTTTGCAAATATGTATTAGGGAAAGGTCATGTCAATTAGTGAACAGATATTAAGACATGTAAATATGCCTCCAAGTTATCACAGGATTCGTCTCACAATATTATTCTTCTAGTCTTGCTTAATATCTTACAACTTTGAACAGCATCCCACCTGGTAAGTTTCCACTTCAAAATATAACACTTGGGATAATAATTTCTGCAGTTTCCTCGATTGAGTGCGTTGTCAAAGTGATAAATGAGGCACAATTCCGTATCTCATGCTAATTTTAACTAAAACTCCACACATATCTAGAATAGGAATTTATCACTTCACAACATAAAACACAGAGAGAACAATGATTTACATGGAATTGCTTATAAGAGAAGAAAATTAAAATAATAACATAACAAAGAGTTCATATACAAATATTATCAGTCAGAAAACTATGATGAGCAAATACGTGTGTGTGTGTGTGTATAATTTCAGTGAACTAATAAATAAGATAACTCAAGAAAAACTAAAATTTTAAATGACATCAAACAATTTAAAGACTTCTTTTTATTGAAAGACACTTTCATTGAAGGGTTATGAGAATAGAATCAGCATGCAAGAATAAATGGCATTGTCAATGCTAGTGACCAAAAGGAACCTTGTAAACATCCAATGGAAAATTCATAATCAGCAAAGGAGCTATAATAAATTATAGGAACTTTTATCAGAAACCATCCATGTAACCATATGCATAAGATTTAACAACTCATCACCTGAAAGGATGGATGATACTATATAACTTACCTTCTCCTCCTGTAATCTTCGAAGTGCCTCCTCCTGTTGACGCTTTTCTTCAGCAGCAGCAGCTTCTTTTGCCGCCGCCTCTTCCATGCGTTGAGCCTCAGCTTTTTCCCTGTCTGCTTGTAATGATGCAAGATATTCATCATCCTGCAAAATGGAAACCATGTAAATTCTCACAAGAAGTACATCTAATAATCTTGGTCAACTTTACGAAGAAATAAATGTCATTTACTTGCTGTTCACGAAGCAGCCTCTCTGCTTCCAGTGTAGGAGATGGTGGCTGAGGAATTCGCCTCCTGTATGGTTGTTCTGTAACTCCAATATTAGAATCATTCTGGAAGGCACGTTGGCGTGGATATGAAAAATGGTAGGCAGCCTCACCTGGAATCCCACCAAAGAGGGCAGCCTCGAGCATAACTGCCTCATCGTGTTCCTGAGAAGATATTCCCCACTTGAACCAAGATGTAAAGGGAACAGAACGAATAGTTCAAGTTAGACACCACATGCATCCTTCTCTCGAATCAGAAACTAGTTTCCACCAACAATGAAAATTGTACCCCAACTGCAAGTTTATTAGCCACTCAAATTTATTTTTCACTATCAATTTTTTTTCGAACTGTGCCTTCATCTCACCTCATGGAAGGGATCCCCATTGTGCTGAGGAGCACCAGTGATACTCTGTGGCCCAGAACTCGATGGTGGACTGTCTAAATCTTGACCTATGTGTGTGTCAGTTTCTGCAGTGCCTGACACAGTGCGTCTTATTGATCTACGCCTAAGCAGAGGCTGATCTTCTGGTTCTTCTGTCTCATCTGGTATACTAACAACATCGAGGTGTCGGTGTGTGTCCTCCACATCCATTTTTTCTTGATTAGATGTACCAATATTACTTGAACTGGGTCCTTGCCTGAAAAGGGGCAAAAAAGGCACTAGAAGATTAAACATGAACTCCCAAAGAGTCATAATAAGAGAACACGAAACAAGTATCAAATTATAAGAAGTGTGTTTGATGGATTGCATCTATGCCTCCACCTTCTTCCTATATTTGGTATCTCTCTTTCGAGAAGGTTAACATAATCCTCTTTCTGTTCACCACTTCCTGCCACCCCCTCAAGTTCCCGCCATGCCATTTCTTGTTGTGCCGTCTGTTCCTCAGTAAAAATGCATTAATTAATATGAATATAAATGTTTAGTTAAAATATTACATACTAAAAAATAAATAAATAAATAATATATATAAAAAGAAAAGAGTAAAAAAAATAAAAATAAAATAAAATCTAAACAAACAAACAAACAAAATAGGTAAACACCTTTATGGACAGTGATAGTGCCCGTGCAAAATCATCATCATCTGACATCGGAGTAATTTGATCAACTCCAGAACTAAGTTGATCCTAAACACATGAAAAAAACAAACCATATACTCTGAATATTCACAACCAGTAAACATTGCTATAATCACAAAATCCAAGCCTTTCAGCAAATATTAAAAAATTTAAAATAGTGTAAATACCAAAAACAACATACACTAGTTAGACCATGCTGCTGCCTCATGTTTGCTTCCTCTGCTTCCCTTTTTGATGCCTCAATTGCAGCTTGCAGCATTTCCTCTTCTATAGCATTTCCTTCTTCAATGGCTGCAACAGGTTCTTCAGTAACTTGTGGAGCACTTGGTCTACGCTCTCTACCATGAGGATACGAATTATAGTAACCACTTCCTGAATTTGAACCTGATATGAAAGTGGAAGATGCAGTACTTGGAAGCTCGTCATCATCATCAAATATCACTGTCCCTCTGACTTCTGGACCTTGTGCATGAACACTAGCAGACACCTCCTCAATGGCAGGTGCAGAATTTTCATCCGCTACTTGACCCTCCTCATCCTTCGAGTCAATTGGAATAGTTCTCACATTTCTTGGATGAGAAACATGTGGTGTTGAATTCCTAAAAGGCATGCGAGATGTACTTCTCCCATCAAATATAGGACTACCAAATAATCCTCGATTTATTGGTCCAATTGCAGGAAAATTTGTAGGAAGAGAATGGAAAGGCTCAACCGGGTATCGAACTTCCATTTCAGGAGGCTCACTCTGTTCCATCCAATCAGGTTGGGGATCTTCATCACGATCTGGTCGTGTTCTGAACAGCAGAAAGGACAAATCAGTTACACAGACTAGATACCAAGTACCATTGCATTATAAGCTCGGATACTTTCGTGAGATTTTCAAATAACCAACTCTGTAAACCAACATGACAGAAAGACTGAAATGAACAATGTAGTCATGAATTACATACAGAACATGTTCTCCTTCATTGAAATAGGCATTTACGGCTTCATTAAGATCTCCCGCATGTGTCTGAAAAGTAGAGTCAATCAATCAGAAACTCTCTAAAACGAGGGGATGGGAATCAAGAAAAAAAGTGACAAATTCAATCTATATCTGTAATCCTGTAATCCTGCCCACTTGCTAATAATAAAAGACAAGAAACACATCTGAAGATTTGAATAAAAAACAATATAAGCTTTGAAAACATAGAGCTGTATATTAGGGTAAAATGCAGAAGGAAGATTAAACATATAAAAGGAACTCCAAATATATATGGCCCACAATCTCAGAATGCTGCATGAATTTGCAAAAAAAATCTTGAAAGAACTTACTTGTGACCTGCTACCTCAAAATCTAGCAGGTCTTGTGAGAGGCCTCATTGTTTATGTAGTTTGTTGATGATATGTAGTGCACTCAATACCATTTTGATATACGCACCCTTACATGGTATATAGATGAGCAGACTTGCATATTTTGTCTCTAATGGTTTAGAATCATGGTTTGTAATCTTATAGCTTAAAATATTTTTTTCATTAAAAATTAATTATTTTATTTATTTTTTTGAATTCTGGTTTATTTAATCTGGTTTGATCCAGTTTGATCATGGTTACATAGGCGATTGGTTCAAAACCAAGTTCACTGTTCTGTTGATTAAAACTATGTTATGGAGGTATCAAACCCTAGAAGGGAGTAAGGGTGGAAAACCCCTAGTTTTTCAAAACCCTAGTTATCACTTTATGAGGGGATAAAAATAAAGAGGAAAGCTCTCTCGAAGGTTCTCAAGGGATGTCCAAGATTCTTTAATTTAAACATACAATATTTCACCAAAAGTCCATATAAAGATATGCATTTAAACAAGAACATAGAAACCCTAGCAAAAAATAATGCATGCAGTAACCATTAAAAGGTATTCAACAAAAATATACTCACAAGATATGCATGAACAAATCCTTCATATCCCAAAGTGATGCATCCACAACAAAAGCTAGTCCTCAATAGCGAGATTATCCACAAAGATCGCATCTCCACAAGAGTACAAGGCTAAAACAGCTAGGCCAAAATCTCTAAGGAGGCCCAAATAGCAAATTGTCCACCAGTGATGATGAAATGAGAAGTGAGGTGACCTTTATTTATATCAGGTCTATCTCACCTAATTTTAGCCTAAGAAGCCCCTAAAAAAGTTTGGCAATGAATAAACATAAAATAATCCTTGGGTTAAAAGAAAACCCACTAGCTCAATGTATAATTATTCCACAAAATACCCACAGGTGTGAGTCATGACCCTCTAAATGATGACGCCAAGTCCTTTTTGGGCTCCATATGCTATGTAATGGTGAGTATAATGCTGAAAATGTGTCCATGTATCGTGATCATCCATCATTTGAAGAATATCCTTCAAATCAACCTCAAAACAGCTCCAAGGGTCCTAAATCCAATTGAGGTGTCACAACATCATCTCCATGGGTCT
Organism: Pinus taeda; assembly: GCA_000404065.3. NCBI lineage: Eukaryota > Viridiplantae > Streptophyta > Pinopsida > Pinales > Pinaceae > Pinus > Pinus taeda. The sequence goes on from APFE031137407.1 coordinate 19,338, forward strand.
CCAATGATCAACATAAAGCCTCCTCTCTTCAATATTAGGGCTCCATTAGGTGCAACAAGCCCTCACTAGTCATCTCATGGAAGACCATCCTCATCTAGGCTATGAATAACAACCTGCCATTAGGTAGTGACAAGGTCGGCCTAGGGGCATGTTGGGTCCAGTCATGCAATCATAAAAAATCCTCTATGTCGGGTCAAAGAAGATCATCATCCTAGGTCATGGGGGTGCTCTAAGACAGGCATCAATTGCTCAAGTCATCATAATGCCCAACACTCTAATGTAGGTGGGCAATGCTCCATCTGATAAGTCATCAACCTCCCTGAAAGGCCTAGTTACTTATGGAGTCGGTGCCCTCAAGGCCTGGGCCACTATGGACCACCTGAAAAAAAAAACCAACTTAAACTCTAGTGAAAGTGACCATTCATTAGAGACTAAGATCATATAAGTGTCTAACTAGACCAAAATTGCATGTTAAGGGCATATTAATACTTCAAACTTGGATCGACATATGATATCTAACTAGACCAAGTCACATAAAGGTGTTCCCTACCTTGATAGAGGTGGCTAACGATCAACCCTAATAGGTGCTTCCAATTTCCAAACCCCTAAGAGGAGGTGGCATTTCCAAAGGCAACCCCTCAATCAATAGGTGTTAGTATAAATGAATGGCAATGGAGGGGAAAGGCTTCATGGCCAAGTGCCATGGTTAAGGGAACCAGCTAATGGGAGTCCACATCCTATAGATGCAATGAAGGGAGCAATCGTGGAGGCAGGAGGTACCATGCCCGGCCTGCTTTTTCCACCCCTCTAGTACGCCTTTTACTTTTTCATAAAAATGTTTTTTAATAGTGTAAATGAGTGGCAATGGAGGGGAAAGGCTCCATGGGCAAGTGTCGTGGTCAAGGGGACCAGCTGATGGAAATCCACATCATGTCTATAGAGGTAATGGAGGGAGAAATCGTGGAGGCATGAGTTACCGTGCTCAGCCTACTTTTTCCACCCCTCTAGTGCGCCTTTTACTTTTTCATAATAATGTTTTTTTATTTTGTGTGCATAGCTCAAGTGTTAGAGCTTGCTCTTTATGATATAACATTTAATTTTACCCTTTAAGATGAGACAATTCATCGCTCATCAGGGTTGGAACATGCAAGGGTTCCTTTTGATAAAATGCAGCATCAAGTGCTTAGGAGTCGAGTGATGACCAATGAGGAGGGAGCTCATGCTAGATTTTTGCCCACTGGCTAATTTATGTCCCAGCCATCTTTTGCATTTTGATTTTCTTCATTTTCTTTTGATGTGTCATAATATGTTTTTCCATTCTTTTAACTACATCAACCTCCAAGGCAATGTTTCTCGGCCCTACTCAAGGGCATGGATAAGAGGGTGCCAAAACTCAATGAACCAATGACAAGTTTGACCCAAAAAATGGAGGTCGTATATAAGGGGTTTGCAATGTGGCATGGAAAGTGGTAAGTATGGTGTAAGGAAAGTGAACATGCTATATCAATCAAAGCTTTCCAAGTCATGCCCCTCGTATGACCCTAAGGCTTTAAGGGAGGTCCCATTGGACAAGTGCTAGGGATTAACCCCCCTGGTAAGGTTAGAGAACATACAAGAGGAAATGCCAGATGGTGGAAGGTATATGGTTGAGATGTTGGAGGCACATGGCATTATCATCATCAAGAAGTGAATATCAGGGGTTGGTTGGTTTGTTGTTCGATTAGTTGTTCAATATAGGAGAAAATTTTTCTCCCATAGGGTTACCCATTTTGGTGGGTAACATTAATAAAAGAATTCAATAAGAACAAAATTGAAGTACAAAAGTCAATAAATTCAATCCAAACTTGAACAATAAAAAGTAAAGCTTAGCATATTGCCTAGCCCGGTCCAACCTCGAAAAAGGTTGTAAATTGATGGAATGTATGGAATGAACCAATTAAGAAAATATGTTTATTTTGCTTTTCTATCCATTGTGTTTTTTATTTGTAATTACTAAAAGTTATACAAAACTTACCCATCATTTGCATAAAATGTAGAAGATAAACTCTTCAATTTAATTTTACATCCTCTACAATGAAACTTCTTTTGAAATTGCTTGCCAAAACCTAAAGATACTTTTCTCATAATTGATTAATATAAACACAAATATGCCATTGACAAAGATATAACAAGTAATGAGACAAAAGAAAAAGATATAATATTACCCGGCACTTGGAGGGGTAAAACTCCAATACCACTTCATACAGGCAACCTCAAAATGAATTCACATATATCAACATAACCCCTCTATATATACAATATCTCATAGTTATAGAATGGAAGTAGAGAAAGAAGAACATAGTGTCTGCATGACAAATAGAATGGCCCTTACATAGCAGGTAAAAAGAGGAAAGAAATAATTGTACAAGTAGAAGAAAGTAATAGTGTGGGTAGGCACAAACCTGACACCCCTTTGGCTAGCTCACTCCAATGGTTAAGTGCTTTGCACTTCATATATGAAGTTTCAAGCTTAATCCCTCGGCCTAAATGCCTCTATTGTGTGCCTCACTCAACGTCCCTATTGAGTTATGCACCATAATGAGCATTAACAAGTTTCCCTATGTACCATCTCTGAAATACAAGCAAGTGTCTAAGGGTTACCCCAAAAAAATTTCCTTAGGAAAAAGCATTGCGCCTTCTTTGAAAAAGCTTGGCCCTCAAAGCTTTGATTATCCTCAGTTTCCCCGAAAATTTATCCTTAGAAAAAAAGTGTTGTGCCTTCTTTGAAAAAGCTTAGCCCTCGAAGCTTTGGTTATCCTAGGTACTTCTAAATGAAATCCTTTGCTCCATATAGCATCATCAAAAGAACAATTCTTTCACTTGATCAAATATTCAAAAATCATGTTGTGACATAACTATTGGCTTCAAGTATTTATCATTGATTCTAGCTCCAAAATAAATTTTGCAATCTTCATTTAACGTAGGTGATCTAAATTGTAAAGGTGCTTCCCAATAACATTTTCCAGAAAAAGGACATGTAAGTCAATAAGAATGCATCAAGATGAATGATGTACAAAGATGAATAAGGATAACTATTAATGCATCTGCAATCTCTCTAATTTTGTTCACAATCTTGTAGGATCCTTAGAACTTGGGCAATAAACTTTGGCTATGTTTGTTCTTCACAAACACATGTTCTTAAGCTTGAACAAGAACCAATGTCAAATTGAACAAGAACCAATCGCTCTGAAGGATTCTTATTTCCTTGTCTCATCTAGTTTTGGGTCCGTTATCATACAATCTCGTGCTTCCTGACATAAAATCCAAAAGCTCAAGTGTCATCAAAGTAAAACTAAGAGGGAGGCCACTATCACCCCATCAACCCTCTTCTCACTTCAAGTCAGCTCTCCTCCAGCTCAAGGGGGTCTTCCCTAGGTTAAAATAACAAGTTCTAAGGTGAAATAAAAAGCAAATCCAGCAAAATGGTTTGCCAAATGGTTTTAATATCTTTTCATTAGGAATATGGGGTCAACCATGGCTCCTTTCAGAAGGTATGAATGGACTAAGGGTGGTGCCTAGAGTTGTCAACTACTAACCCTATTGGATCCTCTAATTGCCTTTTATAAGCTCTAAAATAACTTTAAGGGAATTTTCTCCACTAGAACTCTTCCTAGGGTTTACAACATAAGATCTATCTAAGAACAATTCAAAGAAAATGCACTCTCACCACTAAATAAGCACATTTGCACTTAATACATCCAACAAATAAATCCACGAGACTTAATAAGACCATTTACTGAAGAAATCATTATTCATCCATAAACCTTAGCCATGAGCCATAACTAATCATCCACAAAATTATTCCCTCTTAATGGTGCACATTAACCTTCCATCCATATCACCAAATACAAGACAAAAGATCTCCAACAAAATTTCAGACATTTCAAAATTTATCAAGTGATTTCTCCCCCAATCCAACCATATGAGAAAATAATGAGGAAGACCATATCTATTTATAGGGGATGCTCAACTTCCTTTACATTAGAACATTGAATTTTTAGCTAAATTCCCATAATCTAGCCTACGGAGGGACAAGAGGCCTTCTTCTCAAAATATTTGATTTAAAATACAAAAAATAAAGGGTTGTTCAAGCCACATGCACAATCCAATTGACCCCAAAGAGGGGTATCTCCGCAAATGATGAAAAGAAAGGTCTCTAAGATGCCACATCTAATCTTCTAAGGCCCTCCAAATGGTGATGCCTCCTCAAACCATGAAAGAAATGCTCCAAGTCTTCTTTTAATCAGGCATTGACAACCTCAAGGTGAGGAAGTATTCCAGAAACATGAACAATTCCCTCACAATGGGACAACCTTACCATATTAATACCAATCCTTGCCAATTGTGCCATGAAAGTGTCATATGAACCCCCAACAACATGGTTGCACAAGCCTCGAATGTGAACAAATCTTCTTAGGCAATATTTGTGTACTCCAAAGTTTCTAAACAAAAGCATATGTACAGTAAAAGCTCCAGCCAACAAACCATAACATTAGTACAAAAGGTATTAAAAAAGGTTTCTTCATTCAATGGCACTTGAGACCATCGTCTTGTTAAAACACCCCATTAAACGAAATAGTGCGTGACATTAATCCTCCAAGTAGAATGCCTCCTTACTTCAGGGCAAATAATCACATGTGAAGGAACATTTGACAAGCATATTTTCAAAACCATGCTCGTTTTAATGCTTTAAAAACTTTCCAAATGCTATTTTTTTAAAGCATAAACAAAGACATGCTTTTGAGTAGATACATTAATACCCATTTCAGCACCAATCCTCGGTAGAAATATCTTCCTGACTGTTGCCAGTACACCATCTTCATCATGAACTTGAATTAAGGCACCGAAAACCTTGCAGATTTTGACAAGCTTTGGAGTTCATCCTTTACAATGAGGTACCATGTGCATGTCGTAAAATTTTAAGGGACCGATACCTTTCTTTTTCATAATGATTTGAATATCTCCAACAACACCTTCATTCCAGGTTGTAACAGCCATATTAAAACCATATTCCATGCAAGATCTTTCTACCTCCTTTACTTTTTGAAACATTCAACAAGGCTACATCCAATCAAGGGCACAAAGTAATTGTGCATTGTCATTCTTCTTGCTAACGCAACTTCTTGTTATTCGTCGTGACACATCCTCAATTGGCATCAAGGGTGTCGAGTTCATCAAATGGTTCCATCCTCCTTTCCTTTCATGATCAAGTTCTTTCATTGCATAATCCTATAAATATTGCAACTGAAACTTTGTTATTTAGTGAGCTATCTGAACTTTTTGGATGGAAAACACTTTTTTGTTGCACCAGTATGCCCTCCATGACGTCTTTACGAATAACGCATAGTACACATAAAGCTTTCCATATCAAATCTGCCCTAGTTATGCAAAAATTTTAGTTCTTAATGCTAAACCCTTCTACTAGTATTAATGTTGAGATCCTCATAATCAAGTATCACTTCGAAGGTGTCTATCTTCATGTCCAAGGGCTTTGATGGAGGTATTCATATCAACTTCAACCTATTATGTTATTGTCCATGGCTCAAAGTAAACCCCAATTCAAATTATTGGTTAACAAAGTCAACATTTAAATTGTAGGGCATCTTGAACCTTCTAACTATGTAAGGTGTGACTATTAGAAGTTAGAACCTTGTAGCTAGAAAGAATGTGGTGGAGGATAGCCACAAACAGCATAAAAAGGGTAATCTTTGATGCCATATAATATAAGTGTTAAACCACCATTTTGCCAAAGGTAGCTATTTAATCCATTAGGATTGTTTGTTAGCAACAAAGCAATAAAGATAGCCTTCTAGGCACTCAATCATAATCTCAATTGCATTTATTTATGGATGGAAGCCAAAGTTCATACCAAATTTGGTCCCTTGGAGCTTACATAAGTCATTCCAAAAGTCACTCATAAATTTAGGATCCTAGTTTGACTACAATCACCTTCGGTCATCCATAAATTCTTTGAAATATCACTAAGGAAAACATTTGTAATTTAGCTAGCTTTGGAAATAAATTAAACTGCTAATAAATGGGCATATTTAGCAACTACAGCAACGGCAAAAATAGCATATTTTTTTCTACTATGGGAAATCTAGCAATGAAGCCCATTAAAAACTCTCCCCCAAAGATGATTTGGAATGGGTCGGGGTTGAAACAGACCTAGAGATTTGACAATTTCTTACCCATTGTGTTTGTTGGTCCACTTGAATACAAACTCATGAACATCACCCTTAAGACCATCTCGAAAAAAATAAGCGTTTGACCCTAAGCTATATTTTCAAAAAGCCAAAATGCCTATGTATGTGAGGCATGCAATTCAAATAGCATTTGTTGCTTGAAACTATTTCGCATACAACAAGATACATTTTCTATACCTCAATGTCTGCTTAAGTATAAAGTTTTATAGGGTTGAAACCGCCTTGAAGTTGGTGTATCAATTGTTATGTGCATTAGTAAACATGTTGTTGGTTTTTTACTACTACTATCCATGTCAGTGAAAGGGAAAATATGACATATACATGGAGTTTAACCTGCAGTTTAACCTCATATTGAGTAGACAATGCATCGGCGATAGTGTTGTCCTTTTTATATTTGTATATGAACTCAAAATCATACCGTCCACCAGTATTTTGGTGTGAGTTTAACAATCTCCAAGCCCATGTAACTTTTCCTAAGTTTCACCTAGGGAAAATGTCTTAATTAAGTTAATTAATGATTTTTAATTAATTAAATGGCATTAGTTGAGATAAGGTCGATTTGCCTCTAGAAGTTTATTGAAAGTTTCTAAGATGATCTTAGTCATTGATTGGGATGAGATAACTTCTAATAATGGTCGTTCATTTGTGAATGAGAGACTATAAAGCGGAATCAGCGTGCAGTGTTGGAGTACATTGAGTTGAGTATTGTTGGGTCTGTTTTCAGTGAGACACTTGGAGGGTTTCAGCATCAATAATTGAGAAGGATTTTTTTAGGGTTTATTCTTCATCCGAGAGACTTCCATCTTCTGAGATTCAGAGGGAGGTTTTGCTAACGAATTATTTTCTGCGGAGAGGATCGAGTTTTCTCCAAGTCATGTGAGAGCAATAGAAGGTCGTGAAGAGGGCATGTGAGTGTCAGAGGAGGTTATGTGAGTGCTAGAGAAGGCCATGTGATTTGCAGAATGGAGGGTTGGGTTTTCCTTCACCGACTTGATCAATAGGTGTGAAAATCGATTTGCTAGTGTGATGCAAGCAATAAATGTGATTTCTCATTCGCAAATTTGCTAAAGATTTGATAATAAAACCCTCATCCTGAAAACCGGTTTTCCCCATCTTGGGGTTTACCCAAGGACATTTGTCCAAAAATATGTGTGTTATTTGTGTGATTGGTTTCTCGTATGTTCCGCTACATTTTAATTTGGTGAATGGTGTTGTTCATGTTTTTTATTCATTACTTTCAGCTGAAAAATTAAATTTGTTGTGCATAAGTAATCAAAAAAATTTACTGGGTTAATAGCACCTTTTGGGTAGTTGAAATTTCACACTATATCACATCCCAAAAAAATTCCAAAAGAAAATGTGCTCCAATTCAACCTGCCTAGCCATTGGCCCAATCATCGACTCAAGATGCCACATGTCCCCATCAACATCTCTACTTTGCACATGCAAAAGGTAGCCTCAAAGACAAATTGAAGGTTTATAGGAAAACACCAAATCACCAAAATATCGACTATCAACTAAAGATGACGAAGATAAAAATGACCATGCACAATCCCACATGTACCATTACACTACTAAAATAACAATGACCTCTAAAAATGTAGGAGACTTGAACAATTATAGCTTGCCACCATAACCAAATACATGCATGATCAAAATAGTACATGCTAAAAATCAATACTCACTAACAATAGTAAGTTCACCAACCATCCTCAAAATGTTAGAACACATCCAATGGCAACATTTACTAAAATAGAAACACCTAAAATTCAGCACCACTAAAAATATAAATCTCATGCATGTGACTGAAAATACGCCCATTAGACTTGTGACAACAATGAACAAGAATATGATGTCAAACTGACTCAAAACCAATATGCAAGCATTATAACAACACCTGCCAAAAATTGGCAGTGTCAAAAGATTGCATGCATGTCACATGCACACTAATAGGAAGCCCTCCATGCAACTAGAATTTCACCATCAATCCTATCTGCACTAAGAATTATATCTTAAGTGACAAGCACAGCGTGTAAATGGCACATGTAGTCGTCCAAAATTAGTAACACTAAAAACAAGCATGCATTTGTATCCAAACTATAACTAAAGAGTTGAAAGTTCATACAAGCATAGAGCAATGTGAAATTTCAAGTGTTAACAAGGTGCTTTTGAAATCAATGAGAACCAGAACTCTATGGAGTAGTAATATCAGCTAGAGCATCATGCATGGAGAGCATGAGGACCTCTAGTTCAACTAATGTTGTTTCCTCAATAAAGCCAGTTTATCTTGTTCCTCTTCATGGTTAACTTTAGAATGAAGTGTTTGGACTATTTCACGCATTTCTAACTTCTAGACCACTTATTACTACAATGAAAACAAAGACCCTCATCAAGATGTTCTTTTAACTCTTTAAGAGACATTTTGATTGTGGCAAGTGCAAAAGAAACCCTAGGAACCTTATATTATTAATAAAAGACTAGGGGGGTCAAAAGATAATTTTGGCCTCAATTTATTAATCCAATATAACTAGTGTAAGGATGCCCACAAGCTAATGCTTTTAACCTCAACATTGGATGTCATTGTGATGCCCTCTAATATAAAGCTCAAAAAGCTTACTAACATTGAGACCAGTCAAATCGCTGACTTGTTTTTAGTGTTGGAGCATGTAGTCATTTGTAGTTCCCATGCTACAATTTACTAACCTCACTGAAGTAGACATTTTCCCACACATCATCATACTAGGTCATGAGTTCTTTCACAAATCATCCCAAGCGTAGAATTCATTGAGAGGCCTCTTTGTTTACCACCAACCATACCACTGCAATGCATCAAGATGCATGGTAGCCAAAGGTAACATCTTATTCATAGGAACTTGGTGTACAAAAATATACTATTCCAGTTGAACTAACATAGCCTTCACCTCCATACCATCAAACCTCTTAATGTCAACCTTCAACTAAAACTATTTTTGTAGCCCAAAGAAATTTGATTCAACAAAAGAAGGAACACAATCCTATACAAAACCTAAAACCTATAGGTAAATGTGAGTCTTAGACCTATTTCAAGACATTGAAGATGGTGTCCACTTGTTTAAACAATCACTAGAGACATTAGATCTCAACATCCAATGCACTCAATTTGCTAATTGAGGGAGATATTGGTATTCTCAAGGTATATGTGGCATTCTTGACAAAACGCATCCTTGAGCTTGTCAAGGTTTGGTGGAGTAATGCCATAAGGGGTGTCCAAAGTATTACAACCTATGGTGATGAATCAAAAGGCACGAGTGACATTACTCAGATACCTAAACACAAAGGAGTAAGCCAGTGTGTTGCTGCTAGGGTTAACCAACTTTACAATTGATTCTAAGATAGGGTGGTTGTATTTTTACTTTGTGATTGTGGTGAATAAAAATTCTTTCAAACAATTGCCCTAACCCCACCCATCAACAATATGAAGGTCTATAATGGGGCCTTCAACCCCCACATGGGAAAGAGAATCATAAAAAAGGTTCATAAGAAAATAATGGCTTGGGTAGGTGAGCCAAAAAAATACAAGATATGTAATCAAGGATAGACCACTTTGAAACCACTAAGCAAGATACTTTACTCATATTTGATGATATGTACACATATATGCCATTAACATCCAACATCAAGAAACAACAAGCAACGGTGTAAGGTCTACAATGGGGCCTTCAGCGCTTTCAACCCCCACATGAGAAAGAGAATCATAAAAAAGGTTCATAAGAAAATAATGGCTTGGGTAAAAGGGCCAAAAATATACAAGATATGTAATCAAGAATAGACAACTTTGAAACCACTGAGCAAGATACTTTACTCATAATTAATGATATTTATACATGTATGCCATTAACATCCAACATCAAGAAATAACAAGCAATGATGTATAAGAAGAAGACATTAACCTCAAAAATGAACCACACATATATCAAAAGAAGACCTCCATACACATGATGACTTATCTAAAGAGTGGAAAGAAAGAACAAAGTGGATGTGAGACAAAATATAAAACCCTTATATATCATGGTAAAAAGAGAAGAAGCTAGAAGTAAAGGCAAGTAAGGAGGAGAAGATTTGACATAAAGAAAAATAATGAGAAGAAGAAAGTAATAGTATGGATAGGAACATGACAAAACCACTCCAATCCAATGGGCAAATTGTGCTTTTCATTTTAATTTTAAAGAAAATAGTTACATGGAAACCATTAATAGGCCCTTAGAGCACAAGTTAACAAACTTTAAATTAAATACTCATGGAAATGGACATTTAAATTTTAAGTAAAATTACTTCTACAAAGATATATTTGAAATAATTGAAAACATAAATTTTTCCAATAATACATTCATAGAGGAAACCATCAAGCACTCCCATCCATTCCAAAGAGGACAACGCTCAAGGTAAATTGGATTATTCAAGACTTGGAACCAATACAACAATACATTCATTTAAGAGCCCAACATGTCACTCACTAGAATTGATCATGGGTTGAGTGGAAAACACTCCTCTCAACCACTCCAGCTAGACCCCATTGACAATTGAAACATAATTACAACAATATGCATCAAAAAAGATTCAAATAACTAATCCATAGATTTAAGGGATAAAAGGACTAGTAATAATTCTTGAAATTAGAGAATTTGCATTGATGTGCAAATCCCTCCATGAACAAAATAAGGAAAACAAAAAGAATCGAGAATCCTGGTATTTACTAAAGGTTAGATAATAATTAGTTGAAAACAAGTGTTGGCCCATTCAAGAGAAATGAAAAATCACTACTAGTAATATGTATGATATGATACTAGTCAAGCAATTAAGACAAAATAAACATGAATTTACTGAAGAAACAAAAATCTCCCCAGCTCTATCAAACAGCGAAAATAAACACTTCAACACTTAATGCATGGTTTGATGACAACAAATGTTCCCAAACAAGAACATGGACATTAATCTCCTAAAACTACTCAATATAGATTTCGAGTCAAGTGTTTTACTGTTGGGTTGTGTTATATTCTTTCCATGACTAGCCCCAATAGTTTAGCTGGGGGGACAGAGGGGGGGGCGGAGCGCCCCCTTTGTTGCGCAGGGCGCAATGGGGGGTTCACAAAGGGGGCGACAGCCCCCCCCCCTGTCGGGGTGTTTGAGTGGGACAGTAGTGTTAAAATTGGCAACTAGGGCCAAACTCCATGTGGGTCATCTTATTAATGATAGCTGATATTTTTCTTGGACTCCTCTCATCGAAAGGTGTAGGATTGATCTAAAGATCATCCAATTCCAATAAGTATTCATGGAGATATGATTTTATTTGTGTTATGGGACAATTCGTCAAGGTCAGCCAGCAACTAATCTGCCCCCTCTTATGCTCCACGTTTTACTATAAAAGGAGGAGGTCTTCAAGTCATTTAAACACTCATTTCTCCTAAGATCTCTCTCCACTCATTTGGCTTTAGTGGCTAGAGAGGTCAAGCGGGAAAAGCCCTAGACACAGTGAAGAAAGGGTCTTATGTGCCCTAGACGCAGTTGAAGAACGCAGCCCTAGCCGCAGTCAAAGGGAGCTCAAATATGCAACCAAAAGGAGCCCTAACAGCGATCTAAAGGAGGCCCTAATACGCAGCCAAAAGGAGCCCTAACAGCGGTCTAAAGGAGGCCCTAACACGCAGCCAAAAGGAGCCCCGACAGCTGTCCAAAGGAGGTCCTAACACACAGCAAAGAAGGAGCCCTATACGCAGCCAAGTGGAGGCCCCAATCCACAGATCTAAGGAGCCCTATACACAGCCAAGTGGAGGCCCTAATCTGCAACAAAGAAGGGAGATCTACCCACTGTTTAGGGGAACTTCTACACGCAGCAAGGCAGCCCTAATCTGCAGACTTGAGGAAGCCTTAAAGGAGCCTTAGCTAACATATCTAAGGAAGGTTAAATGTGCCCTAGACGCAAGCTATACATGGTTGAACGCAAGCCTAAACGCAGTCACCCTAACACTATTCTAGGCCGCATTTGTGGCGGGTTTCATGTGCCCTTAGACTGTTGTGAGAAGGGATCTGAATGGTTCCTTATATGCAGTCTCATGATTGCCCTAGCCACAGGAAAAGAGAATGTTACAGCAGTTCATTAGTGGGACGATTTGGGAGGTCTACTATATCAAGGAGGACTGTTATGATGCACCGTGAAGCGCAGCAACTCATTGGAGGACAACCACAGTCATTAAGAGCAATTATGGGCTAGCTTAGATGGGTTGTTAGGGACTGTGGTCAGTACCCTAATCAATCCATGAATTGCAGCATTACAGCATGTTCAAGAGTTGACATTTCTATAGACTAAATGTTGTTGCGTTAATAATGATTGGACTCTATCTCAGATACGTTTGTTGCTATGTGCTAGGCCGCAAGCCATAACACCATAGCAAGAGTTGTTATGGGCAGCATATTAAGGTGTGCAGCACAAGTGTATCAAGGTGCAGCACAAGGGATGCAGCATGATAGGCACAATAAGGTACAGTTTGAAGATGCATCACAAGGAGGTGTAGCATGATGATATGGTGCAGCAGCATGATGTGTGCAGCATGAAGATGAAGAGTAGCAAGATGTGTACAACATGATGAGGTACAGCTCAGCAGTGATGCAGCATGGTGCAGCTTTGTGATGAGACATGGTATGATGATGCAGCATGGAGCAGCACTGTGATAGGGTGATGGAATCACATGAGTCCATATCAGCTACCTCATGAGACTTCTGATGTATATGTACTATCTCTCTCTCTTTCTCTGTTGAACTATTGAAGAACATATAAGAAGAATTGATCAAGGGTTTCCCCACATTGGGGTTTGTCCCTGGCTAGAGCCACATCTTGTGTCCTCTTGTCTTGGCTTGTCTTTTGCAATTTATGTTTATGTTCTATCTGTAGTTTACTTTAATGCTAATGTGATTGCTAATCTGGAAGATATATTGAGCTAACTATGAAAATTGAAATAAATTGCTCTAAGCAAACACTGTATCAGAGCTAAGGTGAAGACAAAGCCCAAGCAAGAGTGAAAGAGCAATCACCGAAGACAGTTCGGAAAGGGCAAAAGGATCAATGGGTTCCTCATCCCTCTTTTAATTCACCAAGGGTGAAGTCGAAGCAGAGAATATTATCAAAATGGCGCAATGGAAGTTTCTAATGGCCTACCTAAAGATCACTTCTATGGGAAAACTAGATCTAAGGTGGAAGGAAAGCCAGATCCCTTGGTTGAAATAAGTTCGGCCATTATGCGAAGAAGTGTCTGACTCGCAGGGACACATCACTTGATGATGATAACAATCATTACAAGAACATCTTCAATTATCGGAGGAATGCAGGTGATCAAGGATAAGACTAACTCTTCAGAGAAAGCAAGGAACCCCAAGTATGAAGAATCAAATGTTGTTTCTGATAAGATAAACAAGTGTTATCTTGTATTGGCCCTCTCCTTCAGATTCTTTGGGATACTGGCTTATTGATTGTGGTGCTTCAAGGCACTCCATCGGATAGAAGGGTGCTCTCTCTCTAATTTGGTAGAGATGGAAACATTCGTGGGATTATACTTGGAGCCGATGCCACCTATCCCGGAAAGGGTGTTACCCCTCAATTGAATGAGGGTAACTTGATTCATTTACAGAATCTCTTTTATGGACCTGATCGCAAGAAGAACCTGGTGTCCATTTCGGCAACGGAAGTCAAAGGTTTCAAGGTGGCATTCATCAATGGAAAGGTACGTGTTTGAAAATGAAATTTTCAAAGATGCTTCTACTCATGGGTTCAGGGTTGGTAATTTGTGTCAAGTTGCAGGATGGTCCATTGGGGATCGTGACATATCTCATCTATAACACCTAAAATCTACATTATGAGGCCCTAACCAATGTGAGTCAAATGGTGACTCAGATACCTGAATTCAAGAAGAGCATGAAGGTACATGTCTGAAATGTACCGAAGGGAAATCTTACAAGGGGACCATTCCCCTCATGTAGCAAGTCCACAGGTTTGGAACAACCCGAGGGGATTGAGATTCATGATTGGGAATCTCATGTATACAGGTGGAAGAAAGCCCTTTATGGCTTGAAGTAAAACACCCCGAGCATAACATGAGAGGATTGATAGTTGTCTGATGAAGCTAAGATTCACTAAAAGTGAAGCTGATCCAAACCATTGTTTGAAGGTTGTGGATGATAGACCTCTCATACCAGCACCTTCTGAGAAACGACCTATTTCTGACAGGTGCATACCCTCTCACTTGCAGAAGTAAGAGGGAGTTGTATTTCAAATATGGAATGGTAAACTGCAAGCCCGTGACTACCTCGAGGATCTTAACTTTCAGAAGTTATATGGTGGTGATGCCAGACCAGATTTGGAAAATGCCTCTGAGTTTCATAAACTCATCTGCATTGATGTTCTTGGTGAACTTTCGTCCGTATATATGCTTTGCAGCTAGCATGGTGAGCTCATATTTGGTTGAGCCTCACTAGATTGGTGCTGAGAATCTTCTGAGATATCTTCAGGGCATAATCTCTCCTAGATAGAGATACACTACCGGAAATATGAAGTTGCATGATTATTCGAATGCTGACTGGGCAAGCAGTGTGGAGGATCGCTAGAGCACTTCCCAGTGTTGGTTCTCTCTAGATTCTACTTCGATATCATGGATGAGCAAGGAACAAAAGTCGGTTGCTATAAGCACCACCAAGACCAAATACATAGCTACGAGTATGATCTTGTGTGAAGTTGCCTGGTTGTGGAAGCTCATCAATGAGTTGTTTGTACACATGATGAATACCACTGTGATTCTTTGTCACAACCAGGGGGGATTTGATTATTGAGGAATCCCGTATTCGATGACTGCTCCAGCAGATAAACATCAGATACTACCTTATCTGGGATATGATAAGTCAATGAACGAGGAGGCTCCATCACATTGATGGCTAATGTACAGGTCGTACACACTTTGTCAAAGCCCCAGGGAAAGGTCAAATCTGTGATTTTTTCCGAACGACTTGAAGTCGTTGAGAGACCTTCGTATAAGGGAACTTCCTGTTGCATGCATTTAGCTCTGGGAGCTCTAGGGGGCTTGGAGTACTTACTAGAGCGACATACGACCAAAGAGGGACTCACCCTCCCTTGGTGGTGCGCTATGTACAGGATGACGGGTTCAACCTTTCCCTGTGATACCTCATGGCAACTATGGAACATGATAATTAGTTCTCCCATGGGCCAGGATGATTAGTTCTCCCATGGAAACTATGGAACAGGATGATTAGTTCTCCTGTGGGCCAAGATGATTAGTTCCCCCGTGGAAACTGTGAAACAAGATGATTAGTTCTCCTGTAGGCCGGGATGATTAGTTCTCCCGTGACGACTTTGGGATAGGATGATTAGTTCTCCTATGAGACAAGATGATTAGTTCTCTTGTCGAGGCATCCTACCCATATAGTCTGGGACTCGTGGGAAGTACCTCTCATTTGATCAATGAGCAGGGAAATGGGGTTAGGGACCATAGTAGTACAATCGATGGACGCATCGTTGTATCTATTGTACTCCCTATGCTAGGATGACCTCCATTGATCTGGGATCAATGAAAGTGATCTAAGATCAGTATGACTGGTTTGAAACGCTCTCTTGTGATATTGATTTGGGATCAATAAAACTGACTTCGGGTCAGTAAGAGTGATATGACACACTCTCTTCAGATGAAACTGACTTCGGGTCAGCAGAGAATGGTATGAGACATTCTCGATCAATTCTTCTTCTTCGTGGTTCAGCAGAGCAGAACAGAGCTCAGCAAAGCAGAGCAATGCAAAGCACCGATGGCAGAGATAGTACAGTCGGACAAATGGATCAGCAGATGGAGTTCTCCCTAGTTGAGAGGGAGTGTTAAAATTGGCAACTAGGGCCAAACTCCATGTGGGTCATCTTATTAATGACAGCTGATATTTTTCTTGGACTCCTCTCATCGAGAGGTGTAGGATTGATCTAAAGATCATTCGATTCCAATAAGTATTCATGGAGATATGATTTTATTTGTGTTATGGGACAATTCGTCATAGTCGGCCAGCGCAACTAATCTGCCCCCTCTTGTGCTCCACGTTTTACTGTAAAAGGAGGAGGTCTTCAAGTCATTTAAACACTCAATTCTCCTAAGATCTCTCTCCACTCATTTGCGTTTAGTGGCTAGAGAGGTCAAGAGGGAGAAGCCCTAAACGCAGTGAAGAAAGGGTTATATGTGCCCTAGACATAGTTGAAGAAAGCAGCCCTAACAACTGACTAAAGGAGGCCCTAATACGCAGCCAAAAGGAGCCCTAACAGTTGTCTAAAGGAGGCCCTAACACACAACCAAAAGGAGCCCTAACAGCTGTCTAAAGGAGGCCCTAATACGCAGCAAAGAAGGAGCCCTATACACAGCTAAGTGGGGGCCCTAATCCGCAGATCTAAGGAGCCCTATACACAGCCAAGTGGAGGTCCTAATCCATAACAAAGAAGGGAGATCTACCCACTGTTTAAAGGAACTTTTACACGCAGCAATGCAACCCTAATCCGCAGACATGAGGAAGACTTAAAGGAGCCTTAGTTGCATATCTAAGGAAGGGTTAAACATGTCCTAGACGCAGTCTATACATGGCTGAACGCAGGCCTAAACGCAGTCACCTTAACACTATTATACGCTGCCTTTGTGGAGGGTTTCATGTGCCCTTACACTGCTGTGAGAAGGGATCTTAATGGTTCCTTATATGCAGTCTCATGACTGCCCTAGCCACAGGAAAAGAGAAGGTTACAGCAGTTCATTAGTGGGACGATTTGGGAGGTCTACTATATCAAGGAGGACAATTATGATGCAATGTGGAGGGCAACAACTCATTGGAGGACAACCCCAGTCATTAAGAGCAATTATGGGCTAGCTTAGATGGGTTGTTAGGGGCTGTGGTCAGTACCCTAATCAGTCTCTGAATTGCAGCATTACAGCATGTTCAAGAGTTGACATTTCTATAGACTAAATGTTGTTACATTAATAATGATTAGACTCTATCTTGGATACGTTTATTGCTCTGTGCTAGGCCGCAGGCCATAGCACCATAGCAAGAGTTGTTATGGGCAATGTATCAAGGTGTGTAGCGCAAGGGATGCAGCATGATAGACACAGTAAGGTACAGTTTGAAGATGCATCACAAGGCACAGTAAGGTACAATTTGAAGATGCATCACAAGGAGGTGCAGCATGATGACATGGTGCAACAGCATGAACTGTGCAGCGTGAAGACGAAGAGCAACGAGATGGGTATAGCATGATGAGGTACAACACAACAGTGATGCAGCATGGTGCAGCTCTATGATGAGACATGGTATGAGGTGCAGCATGGAGCAGCACTGTGATAGGGTGATGGAATCACATGAGTCCATATCAGTTACCTCATGAGACATCTTCTTAGAGAAGATCTATGTTCTTATCTTGTCAAGTCAAAGTGTTGACTTCTGATGTATATGTACTATCTCCTTCTCTCTGTTGAACTATTGAAGAACATATAAGAAGAATTGATCAAGGGTTTCCCCACATTGGGGTTTGTCCCTCCTAGCACCACATCTTGTGTCCTCTTGCCTTGACTTGTCTTCTGCGATTTATGTTTATGTTCTAATTGCAGTTTACTTTAATGCTGATGTGATTGCTAATCTGGAAGAGATATTGAGCTAACTGTGAAAATTGAAATAAATTGCTCTAAGCATAAGAACATACCTAAAATTAACAGTAGTCCCCCTCTACGGGGTCCGGGGAAGCGCCCTGGGATAACGAAAAAAATTTAGACACTATATTAGGTGGTTGGACCTACCTATGGTTTTGTGCATGGATTTCGCACATGGTTTTGGGCATGATGGTTTTAAGTCGATGGTATTTTGTAGATCCGGTCAAGGGAACTATGGTTATGTTCTAATCCAAGGTTAATGGATTTTGGTTTATGGATGTTTCGGCATGTATATATATGTATTGTAACATTGAAAGGAACATAATGAAAAATCAATCTGGTAGTCCTAGTTTTAAGATCTTGGAGAAAATCTTTGTGTTCATTTGTTTTATGTGTTATGCTCTCGCCATTGTTTATTTTCTATTTTTAGAATTCGTATGCAGGAAATTTTTGTACGAATTTCAAGAGAAATGAAAAATCACTACTAGTAATATGTATGATATGATACTAGTCAAGCAATTAAGACAAAATAAACATGAATTTACTGAAGAAACAAAAAACTCACCCGCTCTATCAAATAGCAAAAATAAACACTTCAACACTTAATGCATGGTTTGATAACAACAAATGTTCGCAAACAAGAACATGGACATTAATCTCCTAAATCTACTCAATATAGATTTTGAGTAAAGTGTTTTACAAGTGATCATTGGTGGGACATCAACCGTCATAGGTCATTTGACATAAGAGCAATCATTGCACAAAGCATGAACTAAGTTTCTCTCTAACTTTGATATTTTTCAAAAGAATCTCAATTTTCATCCCTCGAAAAAGAATCAGAGATTCAAAGCGTTTAACTATTATGCCAACCATAAGACTTGTTGAAAAAGTATGGTAGCTATGGTCAATATTTTCATTAAAAAAGAAATTAGTATAAAAGATAATTTTAGATATAAAAAATAAATAAATAAATAAATAATAAATACCTCCTAAATTGTCGAGTCGGTTGCAATGAAATTTAGGTCAACTAGGCCCCTAAGATGCACCCATTCAACCCCACTTAAAGACTATATATAGGAAACCATTTTTCCTCATTTGGACACACAATCTTGTCTCATATATCTTTGATCCAGCGAAATTATAAGATGGTTGAAATTTCAGGAAATTGGTTTCTGAAATGGCACTTGATCATGATCCCGATTATTGGTTTGGCTATTAATTTTGCTATGGTTATAACTTATTTCTTATGTAATCATGAATCTGGAACTATCTCTCTCGCTTGTAAGGAATGATTTATGGGTTTTCCCCTTGTGTGTTTTGCCCTAGCCTCAAGCCTAAATTTTCTGTGTCTCTTGTTTTTATTGTCTCATGGTTTCTTAATGTTTTTCCTACTACTCTTTCATGCTTATGAATGAATTTTCTTAATATTGTATTTAATGATGTAACATTCTAATGCTTATAATTGTTATCTGTGTAAGAAAATTGTTCTAAGCTTTTCCCTCGTCAAAAATTCAACAAATATGCGAGGGCATTGGAAGGCAGATAATGAACAAATGATCCTATAAGAAGAAGTTGAATCTGTAAGGCTCCTTGTGGATGCAACAATCCAATCTCAGTGACGAAAGAAAGACTATGATCTCAGGTATGCATTTTGTGCTATCATATCAATATTTTATAATGACTTGCTTAATCCCTATGAAGGCTCGCAGCTTATTTCTAAGCTCGCATATATAATCTTAGGGCTTACATCAAAAGTTTATAAGGCTGACAATATATACTCTTTATATTTGGTTAATCGCACTACTCCTGAAAACTATGCTTGTGTCTCGCACCATAATCTATGACTCAGTGATCTATGACTCTTTGATTTTATATGTATTAAGGCTCTATGGCTCTCATATGTTGCTCGTTGTCCCAGTTGTAAAATAACTGCAATTTTTCGTATACAATATTCCTCCACTGTGGCAACTAACAAGGTCATTATATGTAGGATGGCCCACCATACATGTTACAAAATCTCAAATATGTCAGAAATTTTCAATATAACAATGACCTAATAGAGATGTTTTTGAGATATTCAAATTACATATGATTCAAATAGTGGCTCTATGATTACATCCAATGGATCCTTTATGATTCAAATAGTGGCTCTATGATTGCATTCAATGGATCCTTACCTATGGCTTGAGTTCTGAGATGGTGTTGCAATTTTGTGACTCTATGGATTACCTTCGGCAATGGCTCATCTTATATACAGTTACAGTGGCTATAGCAACTTGCTAATCACATGATATATAGTAACAATATTAAGATGCAACAATGTTTTGATTGTCATGAGGATTAAGGTATATGGTAGAGTATAATATACCTCTATAGTAACAAGCAAAAAATCTCAATACGCATGACAATAGCCTTGATCACAATTTTCAATAGTTTGGCATCACATTCTCGATTGAGGTGTGACTCGCAGCTTTAGCAATCTATGACATGGGTGACTTGGAGGAAGCAAGTGGTTCCCACGTTGTTTAAACAGAAATTTGTTGGCTATATGTGATGCATATTACAGTGTTTATGGAACAATGAAACCGTAACCTACGCGACAATGGAAAGAACAAATAGTTATGGCATGATAAGCAAACCTTCTACAAGTTCTATTTTGCTAAGTATCTTCGTATAACAAGATTGATGGCGTCCCTAAAGCAACCTATCTATCTCTGAGAGATACAAATCTATGTGAAATTTGTAAATCTTGTATAACTTTTTTGTTAATGTTGAGAAGTTGAAATAAGAATGAGGCCTATCTACTCAGTGCATAAGTATATGATGTGATCCTAAACCGTTTTTGTGTCCTATACTGTGACATAAATCAGTAAACGATTCTAACTGAGATCACATGGAGGATATCCTATCCTATTCATATAGATCGACATCTCTCTCTCTGGACTAAGCCGACTTGATTGACAGATGTCGACTAGATCCCTTGTATATTGAGCAGAGGTCTCAATATTAAAATCTTTAAGGACCGTAGGCATGTCTTTATGATCTGAGACAATTCTGAGCAATATATATGTCTTTTATATTTTGAAGTAGGTTGACCTCTGCAGGAAAGACAATTTGATTGTATGACATACATATACTTATGAAAAACTCTGTCATAAAGAGCAAGTTGCAGTCTAGCTTCAGAAATTTCAAAAGTTTGCCAAAATAAATGGTTGTTGCTTAACAAAGTCCTTTATAATTTAGTGTTAGCATGAGTAAGAATGTTGGAATTCACTGCATGATGCAATTATGTCTAAAAGGTCCCTTGAAGAACTGTGAATATTTCTTGAGAATCCTAGGAGTTTGAAATATTTGTTCTAGGAATAATATAAATGAATGCTACATTGCGTGAGTTGGTAAAACCCTAAATTGATTAAGGTTTGAAGTTAAATCCCTAGCCATATTGTTGTCAAGACAAAGGGATTTATAGCTCCTATTGAAAGGGAAAACCTAGCTTCTAGATCTGACATTTTGATGTTGAGGTTGATTTTCAAGTTGGACTCAAGACCAAGAGGGAATTGTCTTGATCAGAAAAAGATAGGTATTATATCTCTTTTATTCTTTTAACTATTACTGACGTTGGATTGTTTACTGCTTGTAAACCTTAAATAGGGTTTGGAGAAGGAAATCGAAGGCTTATGGACCATTATGTCTGATTGATAATAGAAACCCTAACACCTTAAAGTTGATATATACTTCTTGATGATATATTCCTCGTTAATATCACTCCTTGATGATGTGATGGAATCACAATGATATGGACTCTTTGATGAGATTGGAATACTTAATGATATGGTTGAATTCCTTAATGATATAATGGATGATGAAGATTCATTGAACAAATACAACTTTGGAACAAATAAGAGACCTAACTTGAAAGAACATACGCTAGTAACCTTGCAAGAGTGAGAATTGTAAAGCAAAAAGGGAAGGTTTCATATTGTAGTTTATAATTGCAGGAACAAGAAAGAAAGATACTAAGGATTCAATTATGGAAACCTGCTCAGCAATAAAGTCAATCAAAGCAACCAGTAGCAGTTAATCATGTTATAGGTTTTGGAAGTTGTTTGGTCCAACTTCTAAGGATCACACCCTCAACCTTTAAAACTTGCTTCAACAACATAGGTTTAAAATGTCAATATGTTTTATCCTTGAACATAATATATTAAGCATCAAAACCCATAGCATTCTTGCCACTAGCAACCCAAAGGTCGTCTTTTACATCTTGCATAGCAGGTTCTTTTGGAGTCACACATATCAATCAATCCCATTCACCCATGCCTACTTGTGTATCTCAAGACCCATAGCATTCTTGCCACTAGCAACCCAAAGGTTGTTTTTGCATCTTGCATAGCAGGTCCTTTTGGAGTCGCACATCTCAATCGATCCCATTCACCCATGCCTACTTATCTATCTCATATTATCTAATCCACCCATATTATCTATCTCATATTATCTAATCCTACCCTTGTCATTGAATATAAGGTTGTTGCCTATTTGCAAAGTTCTCTTTATTCTGGTATGCATTTAAATGGTCCAATATACTTGTGCCTTCCTTATTCACCATTTGAAGACTTATATGTATATTCACACTGCAATTTTCCAAATAATGACTTACAAATAAACAAATAAAAAAAGATCCCCTCATTTATACAAAAAATCACCAATTGCTCAAAATCATCCCAAGCTTAATGGTCTTTTAGTGTATATTCTTTTGATTTATTTCCATTGGAAGAAAACCAAGGCTTTAATTAATCATGATTTGCCTATGATTATAGGCTACAATTATAAGCAGATGAGATAATGCAGAGAGCTCCACCTGTGTTTCAACATAAGCCGAACAAAAAGGATTTTAATTGAAAGAAACCTTGGATTACCAGTTTGCCAAACAAAAAATAACTCTTAAATTATTTGCACTCAGTAGGTAATTTATGTCTTCTGTGTTCTACACAATTTCTTAACAGAAACAAATATTGAATTTTTAGAGTGAAACAAATTTGTGTTATCGATGTCCTAAATATTAATATTGAACATTTCTCGGAATTCATTATAGCACAGATAGTTCCATATTCATTATACGAAGTTAAGCATCTTTTGGGCAAACCTGATTACCATAACAACATAGTCAAATCCTTAGGCACGCATACCTAGGCACAGAAAATCATGTTTAAAAATTTAGAACTCCCATCATGTTATCTATACATTTTGCCACTTTGGAAAATACACTATGTTAGGCAATTTACCATTCTAGACTATGAACCTGCTCACTTGTTTTAAGTAAGTCAATAACTTATGGCCTTGTAACTTTTGTTGTACTTTTTGACAATTATGGAATCATAAATGGTCATTGATATGTATCATGTTTAATTTATAAAATTACTAGTTAGTTAATTTTAGGAATTTTGAATATATTTAGATTTATCTTTTGCAAAATTTTAGAACTTTATATTTTTGTTCATTCCCCTATTGTTGTTCCATGGAAATAAATTTAAGGGGAACTTCTAGTTATTCCCAAAACTTGTATGACTGTATCCCCATCCTCCATTCCAAAAATTCTTGCAACATAAGGGGGTCATTTGTTTCATCGATATGGTAGGGTTTATGTTGATCTTCTATTATGTCTCTGAAGACATAACTCCTCCCCTTCTTTAACACTCATGGATTAGGAAAATGTTAAGCATTTGTTCTTTCAAATCCTTAATCAAAATTATATATACATAAATTTATTTAAAGGCCACATTAAGTCTTCCATCCTCCATGAGTTCTCCTCTTTACAAGACCTTCCTTTTAGATTATGAGAAACATATAAACTAGGGCATTTTTATGATTTGACCTCCTTGATTGGTTCGTTGTTCTACAGAAGTTCTAGAAATGCCTGATCACCCTTAATTCAATGTTGTGTACATTTTTCAATGGTCAAGAACATAGGAAAACATTGCAAAAGATTTTGAAATGAATTTAATATCCTTACTATTGCGAAAAGAACCACAGTAATTATCAACATAAAAGTACCCAAAGTACCCAACAAAAGTAGCTCCATAAGGTTTTAACCTGCTAAGCATTATTCCAAATGTTCAATGTGTACTCTATTTCATGCAAGACAATGAAGGAAGCCACACTTTGCTCCTTTATTGCGCTTAAATGATTCCTTTTATTCTTAACCTTTTGGTATCGTTGGAGCAATGTAACTGCCAAATCCTTAGGGGCTCCAATCTCATTGTTGACTTAAACATTGTCAAATGGTTTATCAAATATACATAGTATGTCACTTTAACTAGCCAAAAATAAGAATATCAACTTATTTTCACGCCACTACATTTTTCAACTAGCATCCATTGCAAAACAAATTTGTTGAAACATTGTTGTTCTTTCCTCCTTTCTTTAGATGGCATCTTTCCTTCACAGGGTCCAAATTTTAGGGCATTTTAAGGATTAATGTCTCTACCTAGCACATTGTTTGTTAAAGGCCATTATCTAAACCAACCATCCAAGTTGGTCCCACTGTTCGTCTCAAAGGCATGTCAACTACTCCAATTAATTGTCATCTATCTAGACCAACTTAAGTACCTCTTTGATGTTCCAACTCACCTCATATCATCTAAGCATGGTCTGAAATGGCAATCCAAGATAACTTCTACAAATAGTACATTCAATGCACCTAAACCGCATCAACTCAAGGCCTTAGATGAAGTTCGCTTTCTACCCATAACACTTCTTGAGATGGGAGATGTCACAATCATTATACCTCAATATACGTGCAAAAACTAGATGCATGCCCTTTAAGTCACCCTTGGACAATTTCATGTGGCCTCCAACAAATTCTAAATCAATACCAACCACCACATCTCCACACACACGATTTATCAATTAGGTCTAGCACACAAAATGAAGGAGAATTCATTTTTCGATGGCCCTCCTAATATGAGATCCATGGGTGGTCTTACTATAGCTTATTCTAAAACCTTGGTAACTCCTTCTCTACCTTCTTCTACTACCCAATCAATAGTGCCTTGCTCTCTACATTATAAAAATACTTGGACAAAGATCTTGAGCTCTTCGTACCTCGCCCCAACTGGAGATTTTCAAGCAATTCACAATTTACTTCCAAGTTGCCCCATTTGATCAGGTAATCAGCTACAAACAAAGGCCCATGGATCTTCTGATAGACCTCGAGATGGTCCTTCCTTGCTCTCTACATTAGAGAAGTACTTGGACAAAAATCTTGAGGTCCTTTGTACCTCACCCCAGTTGGAGACTTTCAAGCAAGTCGCATCTTACTTTCAAGTTATCTCACAGCTACCACCATCCCTAGGAGACAACAAATCTCCAGAAGACCTTTGAAGAGTTATTGTTCCAAACCACTTGTTACACACCACCAAACTTATAGATAGTCCAGTAGACAAGCTCAACCCTACAGAACTCTAAGGTAGGTCGCACCCTCCCCATAAACATAGCCGAGATTCCATCAAGGTATTCCTCTCCACAACCTTGGATGTCAGGAAAGTTGAGCTCCGTCAGTTTCCTAAGATAACGCAAACAAACCCCAATGTGTTAGCCACACCCCAAAGGGCATCATTAGTGAGTGCACTGACGATTTCACAATGACTAATGAACATAAACAAAGATTTTTCCTATTCCCCGTACTCATCCTCAGCAAACTACTTCATCACTTATGGACATTAATATCTTTTGATCAGCTTTAACTGCCTTCTACTTTTAGCACTCTAGCATCTTTGCATCATCTTCTCTTTGCATATGCTTACTTCACTTTTTGCACCTCTTTATAACTTTTATTAGTTAGTTATTTAACGGTTAGTTATAACTTTGTTCTTCTGATTTCGGCATCAACGTAGGAATTGCATTTGCACTCCCACACAATACTTCAGTTGCTGAGTGTACTTCAGTCCCATTCGCCTCCTTTTTTCTGGTAATTTGTCAAAATTAATAAAATTGTCTTATCTATATTTTCTTCAGGAAATTCGTGTACCTTATAATATTGCCTAGTGTAGCTTACAAGTATTGCTCTATAATTCTAAGGGCTGATCTTTTCTCCATTCTAAATGATTGAGGTAAAAAAATAAGCTTTATGTCCAGATTTCCAAAACTTTTCTGTTTTATGGAACATAAGTTTGCTGCGGCAGACAAGTATTTCTGGTGTCAGCAATAGAACGCCAGCTTGACATGCTTAAAACGTCTTCAATTTGGCTCCTCTTAACCATACTCTACATAAACCACGCGTAAACAAGTTTTATTGTAGAACATCGTCTTTTTAAGTGCTTCTTTTGAATTAAAGGAAAGAATTACGACTGACCCAAAAAGATCCACAAGCACAAGCAACTAACTATAACAGGCAAAAAGGCATCGAGAGGCAAACCACTGAAGCTGTTTCATTCAGCTAAGCTGCTGCGTAACGGATACTCTTCAATGAAAATCACAGAGTTTTAAAAAGTCCCCAGAATTTAAGGCATGCATATGGGGGAATTGGACCTTGGTGGGTGGCCTGCCATGCTGCTATCTTCACTGCCGCACCACCACCCTTGGCACTGTAAACCATTCATCACTAAAGTTTGAAAACCCTGATCAAACGAAAGCATCCCACAACGTGGAGAAAAGATTGCCGTATTTTCAAGTCCCATTTAAAACAATCAGAAAACACAAAATGTTACAAGCTGTCAACCTGTTTTCTACCTAATAGACACCGTGATTAGCTTTATCCATAGCTAATTATGAGTTCGCAGAGTCTGTTGTTATCATTGCACAGAGCTAGCTAGTCAAACATGAAACTCGGCACTAGACATAACCAGGTCGATAACTTAGTTGGTCTGTGCTCGTACATAATCATTTATAGCTAGCCAGCTAATGTTTCACATATATAAAACTACATGAAATTAACCCTAGGTTACACTGAACGATGGAATCTGATTGCAGAAAATTTAAAACTTCGAAAAACGGGTTCCAGACAAAAATTATCTGAACAACAAAGCAA
This sequence comes from Pinus taeda, assembly GCA_000404065.3. Classification (NCBI taxonomy): domain Eukaryota; kingdom Viridiplantae; phylum Streptophyta; class Pinopsida; order Pinales; family Pinaceae; genus Pinus; species Pinus taeda. Next base: position 46,307 of record APFE031137407.1, read on the forward strand.
AACCCACCTGGAGTTTCTCTACGGCCGCTGCTTCAGATGCGCCCGTGATACTCATAAAGGTCTCTATTGCATCTTGCTGGGGCCGAGCCATCATTAATTAAGAAGGTAAAAATAAATTAACAAACCGCGCTATAGAATTCGAACGACTCAGAATTCGCCCTGAAATTTCTGACTTACGGTCGATCGGGAGACGAATATTTTTTAAAAACCCCAACGTTCCATCCGAAAATATTGGGGTTTTCGCGCAAAATTTGCGGCCTTCCTGTGAGTGAAAGCAAGGCAGAAACTTATCTATAAATTCAAGGGGAATCCAAAAACATTTGTGGCTCTGAATCAAGACCTGTCAGTTTGTAATTGAAAAAGAGCTTCAATTCAGCGCTGCTGCTAATTATATATAATGCCCTTCCTCTCCATTACACTCCCTGCCACAGCCACCTTAAAGGGCTCTGCTCTCGAGTTCCCAGACCGGCACTGCCGGTCCAATTTGACCGTGAGTCGACCGGCTCACTTGACGCTCCGGTAGCCACCAGATGACAGACACGTGTCGGGAAGCAATGTTCTAGCTGGCTTCCACGGTCATCTGTCACACCGCTTTTTCCTCTTTCTTTTTGCGTGGTACTTTGGCAAATATTAAAGCGGAGCGAGACTAGACAACCCGATAACCCCTTTTAAGTTAAAGTGAACTTGGACAGGAAGCAACCTAATTGAACGGTGAGGGATATGGGGATCCAAGTTTGTGTTTTATAGGAATTATAAATAGCAAATATACTAAAATTAATAATTAGGTTAATATTGAAATTTTATGTATTATTTGAATATTATTTAATTTAATAATATGGGTATAAAATTTATTAATATTAAATGAGATTAAATAATTATAATGAAATTAATAGCGAGGTTTGGTTGAGCGGACAATAGTCATCTTAGCCAACAAGATCTATCTATTTTTTTTTGCCTCTATCAAATCATTTTGTACCATGTGCAACTCTAAACAGTGCAATATGTCAACCTCACCATCAACAACTCTTGGTACTTTGAATAATGCAAGTCGTCAACCTCACCACCAACAACTCTGACTTGGTCAGTGCAGAGCTTTCCAAGAACGCCCAAATAAGGTAGTAAAGAAGCAGGGTTACACCCCAGATTCGAAGAGTTGGATTATCATTTTAATCCACACTCACTCTTATAGTCTTCTTGGGCATGATTCTCTTATACTCTCGTGAAGTATCCAAAAAAGTGGCATGAGGCTCTCCAAATGCCATTGGAACCCCAAGCCTCTAAGTAGATCCAACAGCCATATCTGCTCTGAACTCCCCCAAAGACTTCAATACCATCAAAGCCAATAGATGTGGTGATGAAAACCTTAACACCATTGGCATGTGTATTCCTAACAAAATCAAAGTAATCCCAGAACTCCCCTTTGGTTTCAGTATACTGGACTAGAACCCCGCAGACATCCTTGGAATTATTGTAATCAAAATCCTTCAAAACAACCTTCGGAACCTTCATATCAAGGGTGCCTACCCAAATCAACGTGACTTTTGTTGCAGCAGTCCTTTCGTGAAGGAGAGAACCAAATCAATGAGATCTATAATCATCGTTTGGGAACTCAAGAATTGCTCCAGCCACCCCTGGTCAATTGTTTGTCTAGCACTTTGAAGTTGTCTTTGAGTTGTATTGCCCTGATTGGTAAAAGCAATTGTGTGAAAATTTATCCATTTTGTCTTCGCAATTTGCCCTACCCAGCATGGCAACATAACAAACCAACAATTTCCTCAATACTCAAGGATTTAGATAAGGAATCGTACAAATTTAGCGGTCATTTAGCATAATTTTTCATTATCATCTTACTTCGAGCATAACCAAATGTTACAACGATAAATTTTCATTAGCAAGTAAGCAACCATTGAAGTAGAAGGTTGCTCTATGTAAAAAGGTTCTCACATTTTTTTTCAAATAATCTTTATATGATATTTATTCTATTAGAAATCAAATTTTTTATATTTAGTGACTTAGTTTTTCAAAATAATCTTCACAAATCTTCCTTCAATGTATCTTTGCACCTTTAGGGGCTAATTTATAAATTTTATGAGTTGTATGACATGTTGTTTATCATTTCCCCTTTATAAGTGTATTTATAGTTTTTTATATGCTTTTTATAATATGGAAATGTTGCATTACTGCCCAAGGCATTATGTATGTTACTAAATATTGTTGTTTAGTAATTTCGTTGATTTTTGTGTAATATTATATTATATGGGATGAGTTTAAATGTTTTACATCCTTTTTTACAATTATCATAGCGATTTTATTATACAATAGTTGGTGAAACTATATTTTTTTATTAGGGGTGGTTGAAGGGGAGAGGTTTTGTATAGCCTTGAAGGAAAATTGGTTACAAGGTATCCATGGGGGTTGGGTTGTACGATCAACAACCAAGCCGAAATGCATGGCCCTTTGCAAGGTCTGCTTCTGACTAAAGTTATTCGAGTGACTAATATTGTCATCCTTGGAGACTTGTTTATCATTATTCAACATCTTCGTATTGTAACTTGGCCAAAAGACAATCATTTGGAAGTCCTTCTAAAGAGAATCTCAACGTTGCTAGAAAAATTCCCTCGTAAAGATTTATTTCACATCCCTAGAAATCAAAACATCAAAGCTGATAAGAGAGTTCAATCTTGCATGCCAGCTCCAGGCTAGGCAACTTGAAGCCAATGGTGAATAAGGATGGTGTAACCTACCATAACGCCAAAATAATCAACATGGCAATAAAGAACTATATGGTCAATGTCCAATGCAAAATTTCACCCCAAAGGAAAAAATTTAATAGTCTTAAGCTACGCATGGGAAAAAATTTCAACAAGTGGAATGGAGCCTGACTTATGTCACAGCATCCCATAATTATTGTAAGCATGTATTTGACGCGAGCTCAACCTCCTTGCCAAGTAAGAGCTTCATCTAGTGACCATAGTGTGAGTACAGAGTATATCATCATATCATAAGTATGATTGCATATGGTACCAAGGTGATTATGAAAGGGTTTACGGTAATAACTTATCTAGCGTGTGGTTTAATGTAATTGAGGCATAAAATGATGAATCAAAACTCCCATTGACAATGAGGCTTACCCATTCTAAGTGTAATTTCAAAGAGAAATAGCTACAAACTTTGGCATATACCATGGTCTATGTGGCAATGCCAAGCAGGGGGGATCTTTGTTTATGCCTACAAGACTCACTACTAATTTTGTGTTGTTTTCAAACCTACAGATTGTAAGTGGACTTAGTAACTGCATAATTGGGTTAGTGTGGGCCTGCCAAGTCCTTCCAGCTTGGCGGGTGGACATTTTTCCTAATTGGGCATAGGTTCAACATTTGGAATTTAATGTAGCATGCAAGTCTGTGACAACCCCTGGTTGATTTTCCATGTAAATAAAATAATACCAAGGTCATGGGACGTGTATTCCAATTTGAATGGTGGGTAAAACATTATAGTGGGCATCACGTGTGGTTTATTAATGGCTATGGAAATTGGCAAAGGCAAAAAGGCAATAAATGGAAATTTAATTAAAGAAATAAAAGGAAAATAAGAGAAAAATAAGGTGAAGAGACACAGATATGCATGCAAAGGAAATTGGAGAGAAAATGAAGAAAAAGGAAAGGAAAAGACTAGACATTAATGATAAAAAGGCACCTGAGAAATAGTTGTTCAGCTTTTGATCATGATCCACAATGGCGAGAGGACAAGCAAGGGAGTAAGCAAGAAAGGAAAGCAAAGATGCATAAGAGTAAGTTTGGACAACAACAAGTAAGGACATAAATTAGTTGTGGATTTGCAGGTAACAGTGTGCATGTGTGATTTAGCATGCCTAGATTTGAATGCATGGTACATGCATTGGTTATTTGGTTATGTTTGTTATCATTGGCATGGGATTTGTCTATATTGATAATGTTTTCAACCTTGCCTTCCCATTTCCTAGATAGGCATCGTGTTGTGGGCTCCTTGTTTGGTTTAATCTTTGGATGGCCAATAGACTTGGATCCCAGTTGAGGTGGCCTTGGGAAAATTCCCAAGGGTCAAGGGTGGAGATCGACATTCTCATAGAACTATTGACGAGTGGGTGGAGAGAGGAAAATTCCTCATGAGTTGGGAAGAAAGTCGACAATATCCATGCTTGTTTTGGTATTAGTGATTTCTAGACCGGTTAGGTGAAATCACTATGGTTGAGGGTTGAGGTGGTTTGGCCTTTGGAATCCCTGGTTGGTTATATTTTGGTTTAACCTATATGATCCCATATTCATGCTTGTAATATGGCATAGGGGTGGTTGGCTAAAAGAGAGATTTGGTTAAGCCCAATCTATGGTTAGGTGGTACGTGGAAGTACCTGACTTGGTTGGCATTTGCATATGTTAATATGAGTTATTTTCCTATTATGATCTATGAGCATTTGTACTGGTTAAGGTGTTGATTTTATGGTTGATTTTTCATGGCTTCTATTCTCGTTTTATGGTGGTTATATGATGTGCTCTCACTATGGATTTTGTTCGTGATTTGATAAGTTATTAAATGGTTGATGGATGCATGGGCTAACAAGTGTTGTTGTAGCTGCTTGAGAGGGCATTGGACCTTCTTGATGATTCTCTGATGAGGTACAAAAGTTTATGATCGGATATATTCATGACCTATAGCTTCTATGTTTATCATATGATTAATGAAATGTCTATCATGTATTAGGCATGTTTTGTGTAAGTTCTGGCCCTAGTATTAAATGTCTATGTAGGAATTTACAGGGTAAGTTCCTCAGACAGAACACCAAAAGGACACCGCTCACAAACAGATCACAGATCAATACACCAGTGTTTTGACGTGGTTAAAACCCTCAGAGAGGGAAACAGTCCACGGCCTGCGCCAACGTGGCTACTACAGGCAATTTATTAATAAAAGAATGAAAATTTACATAAGCTTCTCTCATGCACGGTTAACCTACAAATGACCCTCCATGCGCTTTAAATAGAATTCATGGACCAATCGGGTGTCAAGCCACGGATCAGGTGTCGGTAATACCGAGGAGAGAATGAACCGTCGGATCACTACATATCGTGACCGTCGGATTGTAAGTTACAAAATGTACAACGGTAAAGAAACACACTTTACCTAACTCTATACCTAACTCTATACTAGACCAAGTTGAACTTAACTATTTCCTATGTGTCGGAATATCCTAACATCCCCCCTTAAGAACAACTTGGGATAGGATTGAAGGATTTACAAATATGACACAATAGGAGAAGGAAGGAGGCACTAGAGCCTATCCCCCCTTAGTGACAACTTCCTGAACTCCAAGCATATATCGAAGTTTAGTGAACTTCGCCTCTGTGAGAGCCTTTGTGAAGATGTCTGCAACCTGATCATCTGTTGAACAATATTGCACTTCAAGAACATGGTCATGAATGAGCTTTCTGATGAAGTGCATGTGTAGTTCAATGTGTTTGCTGCGCTGATGCTGGACTGGATCTTTGCATAGCTGAATGGCACTTTGATTATCACACCAAAGTGTGGTTGGATGCTGCTGCTCAAAGCCCAATTCTGATAGGATCTGACGAAGCCACAAGGCTTCCTTACCAGCTTCCACGGCACCACGATACTCTGCTTCTGCTGACGAAAGAGAAATGGCAGCCTGTTTCTTACAAGCCCATGTAATAGGTCCTGAACCAAGAGTGAAGACATAACCGGCAGTAGACTTCCGATCATCAGGATCACCAGCCCAATCAGAATCAGTGAAACCAACTAATAGAGGAGCTGCTTTGGCACTGTAATGAATCCCAAACTGTACTGTACCTCGAACATAACGAAGTATTCTTTTAGCTGCTTTCCAATGACTTTCACGGGGGTTTTTCATAAAACGAGCAACAAGGCCAACAGCAAAGGAAAGGTCAGGACGAGTATGGGTTAAATACAAGAGTTTTCCTACAAGTTGACGGTATAATGTAGCATCAACTTCAGGAGAAGTACAAGAGACTGAAAGTTTGACTCCAGACTGAAAGGGAGAAGGAGCTGGCTTACAATCTTCCATGTGAAAATGACGAAGAATATCACAAGCATACTTGGACTGGGAAAGGGAAATACCCTCCTTGGATTGCAAGACTTGAAGACCGAGAAAATAGTGTAAGTGTCCTAAGTCTGTCATTTCAAATTTCTTTTTAAGGCTGGACTTCACATGGTTTATAAGGTTGGGATCACTACCAGTAAGAATAAGATCATCAACATAAAGAACAAGGATGATAAGAGAGTTGCCCACTTTCTTGGTGTAGACAGTATTGTCAGAATAACACCTAGAAAAGCCAGATTCTAAAAGAAAGCTATTCATTTTGGCATACCAAGCCCGAGGAGCTTGCTTGAGACCATAAAGAGATTTCTTAAGTCGACATACAAGGCTGGAGTCTGTTTGGATGAAGCCAATGGGCTGTTCCATATAGATTTCTTCATGCAAGTCCCCATGCAAGAAGGCAGATTTAACATCCATCTGATGGACTTCCCATTTTAAAGAGGCAGCAAGGGAAAGAACAAGGCGGATAGAGTTCATTTTGGCAACAGGGGAGAAGGTTTCAGTGTAGTCAATGCCTTCACCCTGTGAAAAACCCTTAGCAACAAGACGAGCTTTATGTTTATCAACTTTCCCATCTGGTCCATACTTGGTTCTGTAAACCCATTTACATCTAACAAGTTTGCGTCCCTTTGGTAGAGGAACAAGATCACATGTATCATTTGCCAACAATGAATGATATTCTTCATTCATAGCTGCTTCCCAATGTGGATGGCCTGAAGCTTCTGCAAAAGTGTCAGGATCATGATTTACTGGAGCTTGAGCCAGTAAAGAAGAGGCTCTTTCAAACTGAGAACGTGTACGTCACTGATCTGTAGGATCACCGGCAAGATCACCTGTTGCATCCCGAGTATCACGGACCCATCTTGGAAATTGAGGATCCTGAGAAGGTGGGGGAGGATTGTCATCCTCACTTTCATCATCTGAAGAAGAAATGTTTTCAAAAGTAGAAGAGATAGGAAGAGGTGGCACATCCGCCGGACTAGGCTCGCAGGCCGATTTATTTTCATCAAATTTTACATCTCTTCTAATGATAACATTTTTGGACTTAAATGGAATAAGTCTATAACCTTTTACATCTTCAGAATATCCAACAAAAGTACATTTCTCACTCTTAGGTTCTAAAGCTTTATGCTTTTCATCTGGAATATGGGCCCATGCTTCACTTCCAAAAACACGAAAGTGACTTACATCTGGTTTATGGAACTCCAAGCTTCTTCTGGAGTGATATTCTTTAGAACCTTAGTAGGAGTGCGATTTATTATATAATTTGCACAATTAATTGCTTCGCCCCAAAAACTAAGACTGAGTCCTTTAGATTGCAGCATACAATTAGCCATTTCCTTTAAGGTGCGATTTTTCCTTTCAGCTACACCATTTTGTTGTGGAGTGTATGGAACAATATGTTGCATTTGAATTCCATTTTCGGTGCAAATGTTGATGAATGTGTTTTTAACATATTCTCCACCATTATCAGTTCTTAGCTTAAGAATTTGATGTCCAGATTGTTTTTCAACAAAGGCTTTGAAGGCCAAAAATGTGTTAAATACTTCGCTCTTGAGTTTTAAGAAGTATACCCAAGTGCGTCTGGAGAAATCATCAATGAAAGTTAAGAAATACTTGCAGCCAGAGAATGAAGCAAAAGGAAGTGGACCACATAAATCACTGTGCACAAGCTGTAAAGGGGCTGAGGCGTGCCAAGAGGCACGTTTTTCAAAACTGTCCCGATGATGTTTTCCGAGTACACATCCGGAACAAACACCATCTCTGCAAGATACCATAGGAAGACCTGTCACCATATTTTCTTTACATAGATGTTGAAGGGAGCGATAGTTTAAGTGACCAAATCGCTCATGCCAAAGTTTGCTCACTTCATCATTATGAGCAACAAATACTGAGGGAAGATTTGATGAACCAAAGTTGTGAAACTTATACAACCTTGTGGAATCATCAGCAATACCAGTAGCTAGAATCTGTTTAGGATCTCTTAGATCCTTGATTACAACATCATGAGGTGAAAATTCAACAATTTTACCTTCACCTGAATGAGTTATCTGATACACAGATAGAAGGTTGCTGGATAAGGTTGGAACACATAATACATCATTAAACTGACCATTGTCTAGATGAACAGTTCCAGTCCCTAGAACATTAAGAGATCTATCATCACCAACATATATAATTTTGGTGTTACAATCATGTAAAGAAGAAAACATGGCTTTATTTTGGCCATGTGATAAGAGGCTCCAGAATCAATGAGCCACTCATGAGAATGAGAAGAAGAAGATACATTTAAAGCATAACCAGACTGAGATGATTGACAACGGCATGCAGAAAGTGCCATTCCTGAAGATGAAGTTGAAGTTGAAGTAGAAGAATGCTCCACATGGATGTTATGTTTCTTCATTGCGGCTTCCAAGGCTTCCATCTTCTTAAAGCATTTAGATTCTAAGTGGCCATCTCGATTACAAAAGTTACAATGTCTATCAGTCTTCTTCCATTTGTTTTTATTGGTCTTATCATTTTGCTGAAATGATCTTTCATTTTGAGGCTGAGTTTGCTTAGGACCCTTGTTTGGTTTAGGACCATTCTTTTTGGATATGACTTCTTAGGATTCTTTAAATTTGGTTGCTGCTGGGCGGCTAACGCTTTCTTGGAAGAGTTTCCAAGATTAAGAAGACCAAGGTGTAAGAGTTTTTCTTGTTCTCTTATTAAAGAATCACAAAAAGAGTCAAAGGAAGGGGCCTTGTAGTCTTTTCCTTGACAAATGAAAGCTTCCCTTGTAGAATGGAAGGTGGAAACAAATACAGAGTAGGCTGGTCCCAACTTAGTAAGGATGGAATAAATAAGGTTACTATCTTCTTTCTTAACCTTAACACCTTCCAAGAGATATCTAAGGGTCTTGAATTTGGACAAGAAATCTTCAATGCAAGAAAAATTATTAAGATCCAATGTAAGCAACTCATTTTCAAGTTGATGGGCTCTAATTTCATTTTTAATCCCAAAAACTTTAGTGATTTGTTCCAATGCTTCATGAGGAGTATCAAGTTCTACAATGTGGAATCTAAGATCAGGAGAAAATAGACATCCCTATCAAACCACGTGCTTGATCTTGTCTATTTTCCCATTTTGCAACCTTGTCTTCATCTTTTGGTTTCTTCTCTTGGCCCGTGGCTATTCTGTAGAGACCTTTACTTCTAAGAAAATCT
>APFE031137420.1:0-35205 GCA_000404065.3 Pinus taeda
TTTAAAAGAGATGACACATATGAGAAATATTTCATCTCCTTAATACAATTAAGTGAAAAAAACTTTTATCAAAAACTTTTTCAATTAAGTTTTCAAAAGTTTTTTTGTTTCCCAAATCTAGCAAAGTGCATGGTATGCCACACTAGATGTAAAAGTTCTTAAATATAATTGTTATGGATTCATCTTAACCACATATCTAGCATGCACCAAGAAGGGCCAATTCTCTTCATGTGAGAACTTCTTTAAGAGTGCAAAATCTGATTTAAAAAAATGGCATCCCCCTCATCCCTTCATAGATCCCAATGAATATACAGTGGCTCTCTCTCTCCATATATGTATATATAATGTGTAAATTTTCTTTCTTTAAAATGTACTTTTGAATGCTATATAGAGTACATAACTGAAACTTGACTTGTAAGTCCAAAATACCTTTGCTCAATATGATGAGAAAATTGGCATACATATATATAGGAGAAAAATGGCCAAAATGTAAAATAGTGAGACTACTTCAACCATTTTAACCATTAAAAGTTTCTTTTCTATTTTTTCAAATTCTTTATATGATGGATGGACAATTTTTTTTTAAAACAATATTGATATATACATATTTGACATGTACTCATTGAGATTTCTAAATTAAAATGATTTTTTTTGTTATTAATATATATTTGAGTATAAGTTAACATTACTTAATCTTGTTGTATATATTTCATTGAACGCCCACATTCAAAACTTTTGTTTTTGGAATATTTTTAAATCTTACATATTACTTTTATTTTGAGAAATAAATGAATTACCAATCTCCCTTTTATTATTCTTATTACGAAGTACTTGATATTTTTTATTTAATTTTCAATTACTTTTTTCTTTGCACATTGAATATTTTATTATAAACTAATTAGAATATTTGATTTTGACATAAATTATTGACATAGATGGTCAAATATTTATTTAATTCTCGTGTTGTAATATTTTGAAAATTATAATGTTTAAACATCTTAAACGCACTTCTCTTTTACCTCGTGTTTACTTTTTAAAAGTTGATATAAAATTATATTATGTTATGAAGACATCGAAATATTTTATTTATGACTAAGACTTTGTGGAAAATTATCATCCACATTGGGTTGTAATATCAACAACAAATTTAGTGACCATTATTAATCATGCTTTTAATTAAAACTAACTAAACATGCATATTCATTTTTGTTTTTTGATCATGCTTTTAATTAAAACTAACTAAACATGCATATTCCTTTCAGTTTTTTATGATACAAACATTGCTTTTCTATATAGAGAATATTTTAATTGTATTTTAATACTTGGACATGTATCAATTCCATGTTGCCCATGGAGTGAATCACAAATCCCCCTCATACTGATTTGTATAAAGTGCCTCTCAACTCAATCAAACATTGTTGTATATTGATGTGAATTTTATCTAATATGTCCATTATTGGACAATGCTCTTTGTTGTTCACTCATCATCTTTTTTCACATGCAACATATATTGTGAAATACTTTGGGATTTTCTCTTTGCAATTGATACATGGAGCCTCTCATGAATTTATAAATGACATTTTCATAGCATTTAATGAAAGATGGGTACGAGAAAATTTATGGCTTTGAGAATTCTTATAAGTGAGTAAATTTTCAATAGGTTCATTGTTTATTACGTTAAGTTGATTAGAAATATCAATTCCAACATTTGTGCTTTTGGTTGTCTCGGCTACTTAATTAGAAATATTCCGAAACAGATTAAATAATTTATAATATGAAATTATCATTAAATGTGTTATTCAAGCCATAGCGCATAATTTGTGTCTTGTAGGTTTTGGCTCTTAATTCGGTATATTCTTCAATCAAATTTTATATAAATCCAACAAGGATTTGTTGAATCACAAGTTTTAGTTATGTAGTCTACATAACCTAAGTGGCTCGAGCTTTTTTAGCTATGTAGTATAAATTTAAAAAATGCATTTTAAACAATAAAAAGTCTCAATCTCAAGAAAAATGGTATTGCTAGATTTTGCCTATAAAAATCCAAAACATGGGATAGTTAGAGTGTGCCAACTCACAGTCCATTACAATTATGGAGAAATACATAAAAATTCGATTTGTCCTTCTATCTCAAATAATGATATTTGATTTTCCTATGAACGCTCATTTAGCATTTTCTTAACAAAATTTCATTTGATGATACACTAAAGTGTTATAATTAACTAGAATTAAGTAATCTTAGTTATGTTCACTCCACTACATTTTTTCAATGAAATGGCCTGCAAACAATTTGTTGTGAACAATCATTTGTAAGTTTTCGATTAATTCTCATATCAAGAACTAAAAAAAATTAAGTAGATATATAAGAGGATGTTGGGAGGGAGAAGGAGATCTAGAATAGATCGTTATACTATTTGTCATCCACGTTGATGCTTTTAGAGCAGAAAGAGTGGAGGAATCAACTTAGAGGACCATTTTTCCTAGTGGGTCCTAGTTTGGTGAATTGGGGTCAAAGACCTTCCGAAAGGAATTCGAGGCGTCAAACAATGTTTTCAAGGATACAAAATTATCCCTTAAGTTCGACAATCACTAGAGCTATTTTTCACACAAATGCCTTTCCAATGGTGCAATACATTCCTCAATCGAAGTGTATGCAAAATTTATTCCACCTAGAGGTTGACCTTTATGTTTTGACCACCGTGATTTGATAGGATAACACATCAATCCCCATCATCCATGGAAATGGGGCTAGGAATGTGATCATGATGAAGAAGAATCTAGAAGAGTGTATATTATAGCTATAGTTAAGAGTTGAAGTAGTCAAAATTACCATCTAGGAGGCTATCGAGTTGTGTTATAACTAGGACACTAGGAGGAAAGGAGATTCCATTCTATTTGAGTGCACTTTGTTCCATAGATGAGTGGGGTAGCCAAGAGTTGATAGGGAGAGAAAAAATAGAGGTGGTTTGTGCACTATAGAAACACACAGGCCAATAGACCAAATTTCCTTGTACTTGCATCCATTTGAATTCAAAGAAAGAGAGAGAAAAGCGTCCACCACTTCCAGTTGTGTTTTCTCTCAAAAAGGTTTCCTCGGTAATATATTGTGCTATTATGGTTGTGAATAATTTTGCTTTCATATGTTCTCTATTTTCTACATTTTCAAACTTAATTAACCTATAATTCTAAGGAAAATAACCCTCATATTATAGATTTTAGATTTTGAGTGTAAATTTATCAAATCTGTTAGGATGAATTGTCTACTAGAGTATCCATGGAATTTTATGGATTAGGAGGTGTTGGAGGAGGATTGTAGTTCAAATGCCGTGCTCATGATTTCATGCCTTACAATTAGAGAGATCATGGAGTTGGGATACATTTCAATATATTAGTATAAAACTAATGTCTGCTTTATCTAGTCACTCAGTCAGGGGAGGAGCCACTAGGGGCTTCTTAGATCTGAATTAATGGTTCCTCTAAATTTGTACTAGTAGTATTAAAATATTACAATCAAGTGGTCGAAAGGCGGAATTCATATCTTCATAAATAATATGCTTGTACAATGTTGGTGTTAGGAAATTTTCATGGTCAATTGTGGAAGACCTTCGAGAAGCCAACTTATGATATCAAATACTGTTGTCCTCGGGTGGATGAGTGCAACAAGGTTTGTTTTAAGGGGTAACTAGAAATATAACATTGAATGGAAGCATCACAAGAAAAGCATGACTTCATCCCGAAGGACATGTTCGAGGACTTCCACTATGCTCACGCTTATGGAACAACAATTAGCATATCAAAGATGAAACAAATACTTGAAATGTCTTTTCATGTTTTTGAAAATACGAACCTCGTTGTATAAAAAAATTATAGTAAGAAATATCAGAATAACCGAGATAAATAAAAGAGGAGGATGAAAATTGATTATGCCTAAGACAAAGGAGAGAAAAAAAAAGCGAGTAATGATGGAGGATGGTCTGGTTGCAGGCATTTGGGTATTGCATCTCCTTAGAAATGGTGCTGAGTATTTCTATATTTTATTAGGGCTATATTGTTATTTGCTTTAGATAATTTCATTTCTTGATTTACATATTGAATTCACCCCACAACGTCATAACATTATTCAGTTTTATCACATTATTCCACAAGATATGAAATTATATAGAAAGAACAATATCATCGTCATTGCAGTGGAACATAAATGAATAATAGAAGAAAAGCATTCACACATAGAGACAACATGATTGGTCGGAGACCAAGGAAAAACCAACTACAGGGAAAACCCTTTCGAATTCTTCTTCTTATTAGATTGCCATTGAATGTTTCAATAAAGAGAGTAAAATGACCCATATCTTTAACCGAAAAACTATCCAGCAAGATCAACTAAACAACATCCAAGAGATGAACCAAACAATGCTAATAATAAAAACCTTGAATCAGAAGCATGTGATTAACCATCAAACTCTACGGCCAACAGACGAAATCTTTGGTCAACTGTGTAACTCAAAACCTAGTTTCCAACTGCACAGAGAGAGTGATGTGCGTGCGGCTAAAAGCCTTTGACTGCACGAATGAGCCTGCGTGCCTGTAGTTGCAACTGAAATTTTATGAAGTATGCCTGCGGCTAGAATCCAGAAACCTAAACACACGTGCGAGCTTCAGACCCTGCAATCTCGGCCCTGTACGAACGAATCTCCACGACGCAACCTTATAACTGTTCAAGCCAACCGCAAATGAAGAAGAATGATCATAATGATGATGTTGAAATGAGGGTCATTGGAATCGTATTTATAGCCATCCATGGGTGTCCAATTTCTCTTTTGGTCGACCTGTCCTCATTAGGGTTATTTTGAGGTCTAAAATAGGCTTCCTAAGGAAATTATAAAATAATATTGGAAGTGATAAAATAAGATTAGATTACATCATCAAATTTTAGAGGGAAAAAAGAAAAAAATAATTTTCAACTTATCTCCCTATGGGGTTACTCAAATTTTGTGTGACAATATTCATTGGATGCAAAATTTGACTCTTCATCCAAGGAGTACCCATCTTACATACTTTCAGTGGACCCAACTACACATAAAATGAGAAATACATGAAAAACGTGATTGCAATCACGTTTTTTCATGCATTTTTCATATTTTGTGTAGTAGGGTCCATCTAAAATATGAAACATGGGTACTCCAATTTTACACCCAACGAGTACTCGCGCTCGAAGTTTGAGTAAAAACTTAGGGAGATAAGTTGAAAAAGTAGTTGTATTATTATTTATTTTTTAATCTTTTTATTTCTTTACTCCAAAAATGGTGAATCATCCCCCATGGTTGACATCATCATCTTGAATCCAATAGGCTCTTATAAAATTTATAATTAAAACAAGAGAAAGGGTAAGGAAAAATAACAAGGGAAATTTTTTTTTTTGTAGACACCAAGGAAGGAAAAACAAAAGGTGAATAATGATCACCTATGAGATATATTTGTTTATTCACAAGTGTGGAATCACTATAAATGAAAATCCTTCGAATTTACAATGAAGAATTAAAATATGCGTCCAAGAATGTTTATAAAATAATTATGGAATATTACAACCCTTGTATGAGGTGACTAAGTGTTTTAAAAAACTTGTATGTACTTAGACTTAATCATATATTGATTGTGAGTACAGAGAGAGCAGGATAGCTATTGAGTTGATTCTTTTTGTATGTTGAAGAGGATTTCCACTTGATTGATAATACATGGTTGGGGCTTTATGTTGGTGCTTTCCCCTGGATATATCCTGTGTTATATGTGATTGATTCCTTCTTATCAGTTATATGTGTTCTTATTGATGTTGCTCATGGTTGGTTAAGCTTCTGCTAAATTGTTTGTAGAAGTAGATCAAGTGTTTTACTTTAGTACATTGCATTACCAGGTGATCTATAGGTGGGAAATTTCTACATGGTATTAGAGCTAGCTGATTTGTAGAAAAAGTTCTACATTGTATCAGAGCTAGTTGATTTGTAGAAAAATTCTACAAAATTCTACATGGTATCGGAGCACAGGGTATCAAGGAGAGAATAGTATAATGAGAGGAGATTTCAAAGTTTTGAGTTTTGGGCTGAGAGTTTGCAGAGCAGATATGAAAATTTCTGTACAAAATTTTCAAAAATAAATAGCAGATTTGGATTCCGTGCGGAAAAATACCCAAAAAAATCGGTTGAATTGGAGTTGGGATGAGGGAGATATCGCTGATTTAAAATCATTTTTTTTCTTAGAAAATTTCACAACGACAGGAAAGTGGAAATAGATTGGTGTGCTAGCCAAGAATCTGTATGCTCTTGAGGTTCAAAATGCATGCAAAGCCTTGAGCAGCAAGGCAAATGATGGAGACTTGGTGGTTGGGAGGGAGGGTATATTACCTCTCAACATGCAGAGCCATAAGAAGTCTCAGACGATTGTGGAGGAGCCACGATTGGTGCAGCAACTTCAGGAGGTTGTGGAGCAGCCATAACAAGGGAAGCTGAGAGGAGATCGAGCAGAGACATCTACTCATGCAGAGACCTCCATTAGGGGGAAACTTCGAGCCAGGTGGGCTGAGGGATCACATACAGCCATACCTCCAGGTAGGAGGTGGGGCGATATTGAGTGATCGTCCCAAGGAGGAGGGGCAGGATCCTTGTTGAGTCCCAAACTTGCATCTTTCCTACACCTTTTTCTAGATTCTTTCCATTCATCTGAACCTCCCAAGTCATCAGTATCATTGCATATTAGTTATAAAAGAGCATTTAAAGTGGTTTCTTAACTATGTCTTTGTGTTGTTGTTTGAACTAGATTTTTGCTTATGAGCTGCGGAATCTTGTCACTTTCCGCAGCCAGCTCAACTTTCCGCAGCTTTTTTGTTAAAGTTTATATTGTAGGTGTCTTCAGGCAAATCGAGCCACATGGGCAAGTTGAAAATGATGTGGACGTGGAACGAGTCCTATTGGCTCAGTCGATTTCATCAAAAGAGGCCATGGTCAAAGGTAGTCAAGCGGTGGTTAACCTAAGATTCTTGGACGTGGTTGTTCACGTGTCTCTTATTAGCGCAGATTGTAGGAAAGTAGTTATGTCATCATCTGTTATAAATAATGCGTTCTCATACGCATATAGCTAGCTTTTGTAATGTAATTTTGACTGTTAACGAGCCCATTGTGCCGTGACCTTATTTCTATGTTATGACTGCATTTTGAATACATGAGAAGACTCTGTTTATAAGCTCAATTCGTGGTTGATAGCTGACTGCCCGAGGTTGTGCAGAGGGCCCTTGTACACATCGAGGTTTTGTTTATTGCTGTATAGTTTCATGCTTTATTTCTTTACGTTCCTTATGCCATAATCATTCACGCATATATATCGCATTGCTTATGGTATTCACGTTTTATTTCTGCCCATAATTTTACATGATTTTATAATGCTGTTAACTGATCAGTGTCTTTGTTCCAGATTACAGTAGGCAGCCCGGGCATTTGCACATAGTTTTACAATGACTAATGACATGGAAACAGTCTTATCTTTCTGCTGATTTATTTTTCTTAGTTTTTAATTCCAGCACTGTTTTATTTAGTTCAGTTTTGCACATTTGCTTTATTAGTTAGATTAGCTATTAAATTACTCATGTCATTATCAGTTACCTCCGAAAGCCATAGCGAGACTAATGGCGAGGGATTGAAGTATGAGTATGTAATTTGATATTAGTTTATTTTTCTGCAAATTAGATATCAGATTGCTCAAGTTGTTTATGATTACCTCGAAAAGCCATAGTGAGACTAATGGTGAGGGGTCAGAATATGAGTTGATGTAATTTGATTTTAGCTTTACTTTGCTTGCAATTCTTGGATTTCTTTGAGAACAGTTTCTTTTGTATTTAGACAGTAGCAAGGGTAATGGGTTTCATGATCAATAGTTCACTGTTTTTTTGACTAGTATAGTGGCGCATTTTCATTTTATTTTGGGAATTAATTTTGTCATTGCATGTTTTAAACCCCTTTTGAAGTTTGAAGTTTGGGAAATCATTATAAAGGACATCATTGCCTTGAACATTTATATCCATACTTATCTTTTAGAATTTCCCTCTCACATTAGGAGGCCAACCAAGATAAAAACACCCAAAACAAATAAAAACCAAAGACGACAAAAAGTAAGAGATAGGTTATCTTGCACATATAGTGCAGCACACTTCGTCAGCTTACGAATCTCGGATTGACAATTAAATGCAGCAATTTAGGACACTCTAAATTGACCAAACAATCCTTGAGGTACCCAACCTCTTGGATGAGACCTTGCTACAGGAGCCCCGATGTGGAGTAGCAAGAATTGACTGATTGGGTAGAGACAGATGCGGATGGAGCGACAGAGAAAGCAACAGTGCAGGGAATCCCAGGACAGCACATAGCTAGCTGGTTGCAGCAATGCGAGAGGCACAAGTGTTTTGCATAGTGCTAGGTGGCACAAAGAGGTGTGCAATGGTGCGAGATGCATGGAGATGTTGCAGTAGCGCAGATGTCAGAGAGGGAGAACTTGTCAGCAATAGGTAGAGCTTCAGCATCAGAGTATGTTCCCAGCCCAACAGAGTGGTGAGTTGGGAGTGTTTTTGTTCCAAGTGGATCGGGTAGATGTGTTGCATGCAAAAAATTCCAGAGTTACAGGATCGGGTTCGAGAGGAAGCCTTTCATGTTGAGAGGGAGTGTTGAAAAACGTGCAACAAGAGGCGTTAAATTTAGAATGTGCTAAAAATAGACCTCATGTCGAAAAATAGCAGTTTGGCGAGCGAAGTCATTAGCCACATTGGGTGAGAGGTGAAACTGTTAAAAATAGAAAGTTCTAAAAATAGCATTTCTGGGTCCCTTCCTATTTATAGCAGTCGCTAGTCTATCTATAGGAAGTAAAATTAATTTTGGTCTTAACAGCAGTTGGAAATATTAACTAATTAATTCTCCGTGAGTTAATTAGTTAAGGAGAATCAAACTTGAATTCTTTGTGAGAACATGCAATAATTTCTCCACTGATTGGGGAATGTGTCCTTGATTTACTCCATTGATTGGGGAATGTGTCCTTGATTTACTCCACTGATTGAGGGAATAAGTATGAGTTCTATAATGAGAGAATCGGTTGACTTAGTTCTAACTAGTAAAGTCCAGTTAGGTTATTTTAACAAGTTGTTAAAATAATAAAATATAATTTGTTAGTGCTTGCACGCATGTGACAACTATTATTTTAGATAACTGAGAATTCATTCATGGATAACTGTTGCATGTCAGTTCTGTCAGAGACACAGTTGAGATCAGATGCGGGACAATGTACTATCAGATGCTTGGATATTTCTAGTAAGTATCCCTTGCATGGAGAAGGATCTATTTTAGGAGATTGGAGGACTTGTGGCCTATATATTGAGGTCTAGGTAGTTCATGATGTTCATCTTCTGATTGAAGATCATCAGGATCTTCTGAGTACAGAGAGAGCAGGATAGCTATTGAGCTGATTCTTTTTGTATGTTGAAGAGGATTTCCACTTGATTGATAATACATGGTTGGGGTTTTATGCTTGCGCTTTCCCCTAGATATATCTTGTGTTATGTGTGATTGATTCCTTCTTATCAGTTATATGTGTTCTTATTGATGTTGCTCATGGTTGGTTAAGCTTCCGCTAAATTGTTTGTAGAAGTAGATCAAGTGTTTTCCTTTAGTACATTGCATTACTAGGTGATCTACAGGTGGGAAATTTATACATGGTATTAGAGCTAGCTGATTTGTATAAAAAGTTATACATGGTATCGGAGCTAGCTGATTTGTAGAAAAATTCTACACAACCTAGTCATATAATTGTGTGGGTATGCTAATTCATATATGAACCTTTAAAAGTAAATAAGTAAGTTAGCATCAACGAAGTTAGATCCTTTATAAAATTTTACAATTTCGAATTAAAAAACTTTAGAAAGATCAAAGTTTGATGTCATATACTTTATATATGATAAGGCCTCTATTTGGATAATATGAATATCATAACATAAATTTGGATCCTAAACCTATATATTGAGGAAACCTCTATTTGCATAATATGAATATCATAACTTAAATTTGGATCCTAAGCCTATCTATTGACTAAGCGTTTCCTCGCAAATATCTCCAAGTTGGACATTTTTGACATTTTACCACACAACATTTTGATTATTATAACAAATATCTATCTTTAATTTGTTACACTTGAATTTTTTGAAATTTTCACTGAGATTTTATGATATTCTTGTTCCCAAAGACACTTTTTACAATCAGTGGAGATGTGTAATTCTTCCATTCTCAACATTGAGTGGACAATTGGCTCTACAACCAGCATAGGGTAAACACGTTTACATGTCTGCTTAATATGTTGAATTTATATTAATATGTCCAATTAAATTGATAAACATTTACATGTGTTTAAATTAATATAGAGCCCAAGGGAGATGTTGTACTATCCTCAAAAAGTTAAAAGTAATAGAAATAATAAAATTCAAATTTGTTACATTGTGATTTCGTTTTCATTAATAAAATTACTAATAACATTTTATATTAAAAATGGAAGAGGGTAGATGGCCTAAAGTTGTCTTTAATGACAGATTGCGCAAGAGAAAAAAATACTTATGCACCAAAATAACAAATAATTTAGTAAATGGGGTAGTTGCTTGAGGTGTGTCCTGTAAACAACAAAGAGATAAAAGCTTTTGTTATGGAAAAGTTCCACAAGCGTACTTTGGATAAGGAGCTAGGAAGAAAGAAAAAGTACTATACTGAAGTGTTTATTCCCACTCATAGTCATCAACCAAAAGCATACATAGAGGCCAATATCTCTTGGAAAGCCAAAATTCTTATTGCTAAGCTAAGGACTAATTCTCATCAACTCCGTTGTGAAAAAGTTCCACAAGCGTACTTTGGATAAGGAGCTAGGAAGAAAGAAAAATTACGATATTGAAGTGTTTAATCCCACTCATAGTCATCAACCAAAAGCATACATAGAGGTCAATATCTCTTGGAGAGCCAAAATTCTTATCGCTAAGTTAAGGACTAATTCTCATCAACTCCGTTGTGAAAAAGGGCGCTGGAAGAGGCAAAAATAAGTGTCGGAGGAAAGAGTATGCATTTTTTGCTCTTCTGTAAAAGTGGAAACAAAAAATCATTTATTTTAGAATTTGAGGCCTTCAAAGACAGCAGGGAAAATTATGCAGATATGCGGCAGCTAACTCTTGGGATAATCTATTTAGTGAGGGGTTTGTCGAGAAGTTGGGAGCATTTATTTTGAAGCTTTCACATAAAAATGGCCGAATACATCAAGCAGATGAAGAAGAATTATGTCCCATATGTTATCTTTAGCCTCCTTTCTTCTTTCTTTCTATACATATTACATTAAAATATAGAAGTAACAACAATAAGTTAACAACGATTTTACCTTATAAAATATAATATTGATTATGTAACCATATTTAAATTTACACATAAACTTACAATATAACAGTATCTTTAACCATGGATATTCACATCCACTTTGCCATAGATGTTATTAACTTTTAAATAGGCTTTGTTACAATAACATGGGCCAATACGATGGTTCATAAATACAATATGCTAAAAAATCATCTCTCAGTCATACTCAAAATATTTTATAAATGCTTTTTATAATATTTTTCTATTAAATTTAAAAAATATATATTATAATTACTTTTGAGATATATCTACACCTCTATGAACGAAAATATATAAGATATAGATAGCAGCTATAAATTAAGATAAATTAAAATAATAATTTTGTAACCATATTTAAGTTTCATAAACAAGCACAAAAACTTAATACTTTCAATATAACCAGATTTTTAACCAAAAATTTTAACCATACCGTAGTGTGGGCCAATAGGATGGCTCATCCATACCACATGCCCAAAAACCATGTGTCATTTCACAATCAAAATAATACTTACAATTAAAAAGACTTTTCACCATGAATACTCACCCCACTTTACCATGGATATTATTAACCACGCCATACCATGGGCCAATACCATGGTCCATCAATAACACATGCCCAAAATGCATCTCTCATATCACAACCAAAATATTTTATAAATGAAAAGTTTAAATTATTTTTATTACGTTTTTGGGGTTTTTGGGCCAAGAGACACTCTCCATCCTAGTATGGAAGTGTTTTTGTAATGTCCAATTATATTATGTTATGCTCGAATTAAATAACAATAAAACACAAACTTAGCATTTAAAATATTTTGACTGAGTGAAATTATATAAAAATTGAAATTAAACTAAAAAAATAAAATTAATAATTAAAACTATCTAGATCCATCTTAACTTCCGGAGGGATCAAATTTATGCAGTTGCAAATCTTTCTTCAAGTTTTGCACTGATCCCTCATCCGGATTTAAGATGGATCTAGAGTGGTACTAGATCATTTCATAATGAAGATATCATATTAATGTTTTTCATATGCACTAGTATGACACTTGGGAAAGTAGACTAGTCGAATTGAGAAAAAGATGATTTAGTCCACTGAAAATTTCTAAGTTTAAAATAAAAACGTATAAAAGAATGTTTGCTTGATCCCCTTAAGCCTAAATTATCTACTATAGGTGAATTCTTATCTATCTAGAATTCAAAAACATGAAAATCATATCAACATATGATGAAGAAAACAACTCCTAGATAGGGGAATCCAACTAAATTGTGGGAGGTGGATTGATGTCTTCCTTAGAGTTGAAGAACTCTAAATTTGCCAATTTCTTGGACAACTTTGTCACTTTAGTATCCGATTTCCTCTTGCTCCTCCAATATTTCCACAAGAACTTTCCCCATTGTTTTCCTTAAATGGTAGTAGATGTCCATTATTTGCATGTAGTCCTTGTATCTAAAGTCAAATTTCCCATCTACTCCAAAACACCTTCATTGGAGAAGAATCTAGGTTTTATTCTATTTGCATGTAGTCCTTGTATCTAAAGTCAAATTTCCCACCTACTCCAAAACACCTTCATTGGAGAAGAATCTAGGTTTTATTCCAGTTGCTCTCTGTACATTTACTATTTAGTTTTACATATCTGGAGCAACATTTCTATGATAGATTCTATTTGAATTCTTCGTTGCACTCTAAGCTTTGGAGCTAGAGGCTCTCAAGATGTTGTGTGTACCTCTAGATGTTGCGTGTACCTCTCCTGTTTCAGAATCCTCTACCTTTTGTCATGGTGAAGGTCAAAATGAAGAGCAGCCCAAAGGATAAAACGAGTCCAACATATCGAAAGGAGGAAGAGAGAGTGGAAGGAAAACAAAGAAAGCCTTACCATGTCGAGTCTTTTGCTTCCGGAAGCAAAGTCTTGGAAAGATATGATCGATTCGAGAGGTTGAAATAAGACTTGAAAGGGAACTTGAGAGACGAAGGGGAAAAGGATACAAGAGAATGAAAAGGATCTAGTAGGGTCGAACTGGGCCAACATAAGTAACGCTTATTGGATTCAATAAACACATATGATATACACAACAAGGATTGAAAGAACCACCTTGAAGAAGGAGAGATTTAGAGGATCTCTGAACAAAAGGCTGACACAAAACAAAACATAGCAAGGGCCAAGAAATTCCTTTGTGGTGCCATGATAGGGGCAGGGTGAGAGTGCTTAATAGAATGGATTGAAAAGGACAGCATGCGTAGATTTATAAAGGCAAACTGAGTGACATGTTGAAAGGAAAGATTAAATCTAGAAGGAGAAATGAGAGAATGTAGCACAAGCATTCTTTCATGGACACATTGAGAAAGGGGACGACATCCTCATTATTACCGTGGGAGGTGAAGGTACAGTTCAGATCTTCTTTTTGGAGACCGATCTTATTAATGATAAGACCATATTAAAGGTGAAAAAATTCATTTGAAGTGTAAAATGTCCTTATGTAACATATATTTTGAAGAAAAATTAGTAAAAAAGACTACAATATTTTTGATGGGATTGAAATATCACATGATAAAAACTTGATAACAAAAATAATTAAATATAAACTATAAATAAAATATTTTAATGAGCATTGCCACTAAAATAATTTTCTATATAAATAAATAAATTTGTAATATTCAGAATTAAAATAAATTTATAAAACTTGGTAATTTCAATCAAATAAATGTAATAGGTTAAAAATTCCAAAATGTCATTGGAATTATAAGAAAGAACGTTTTTTTTTTCCTCCACAATGCACCACCCACCCATGTTCAAAATGTTGACGGGCTGCGAAGTCGTATATTGCCAAAATATTATTGTATCAACGTGTTCATATTAATAAGGTTACTCAGATCAGATCAGTGAACCAGAAAAGTTTCCTACTTGTATATTTGGGGGGATAAACAAATAATCGTTGGGAAAAAGAAGAAGGCGTGGTTCTGGTAACAACGTTTAGGTACTTGGATTTTGGTACTAATATTTATTTGTGCGTGCGTGCATGATGGTGATTTATGGCATATCTAATATTTTCATTAAGATATTCATATTTGTTTGTTTGTGCGTGTGATAGATGGAGATATGGTTCCACCGTAGACTGCTGTCTCTCATTCTAATAAATACATGTGCCGTTTTGTCGGATCGCTCATTTAACGTATTTCTGTTTGTCGATAGATTATTCAAACGGTCCGGTCCATCTGTTGTGTCATGTATGTCGTGATATATACATTTATTCAAACGGTCTATCGTCTATCTGTTGCGTCGTGATATATATATTTATTCAAACAGTCTATCGTCTGTCTGTTGCGTCGTGATATATATATATATATTTATTCAAACCGTGTGTTTTCCGTTGCAATGGATCATTCAAACGGTCTTTCTGTTGTTGTAGTAGTTGTTTAAACGTCGTCTTCCTCATTTCCGTGTCCGTGGGAGGTAACGACGACGACGCCCCCGCTTTTACATATATATTTGCAGTGGAATGGCGCCAGTCAACGCCAACCTCCTTGTAGATATATATATATATATTTGCAGTGGAATGGCGCTTCTGAGATATATATATATTTGAAGAAGTTGAAGTGGAATGGCTGTGAGAGTGCCTCTGACCAAGTCAACGTCAATCAATCCACGTTATAGATATATATATAGGTATATGTTTGAAGTGGAATAATGGCGCCTCTAACCACGTCAACGCCAACCAGAATTGAAAAATCCTTACAAGATCAATCGTGCGCGGTGTTTTCTTGATCAGAAACGTCTTCCAGGCGACTATAAATTGCGATCGCAATTCAATTGAAAGCAAAACCCCCTTCCATAATTCCATTACACCAAACTGTAAGTAGGGATCGCAACTCGCTTCAAGGCAAAAGCACCGCTTTGGCTTCCCATTCCACGAGACTATAAATTCGCATCTCGATTCAATAATTTAACGGAAAACGCCTGGCTATACATTGGGATCGTCGTGATTCAATTGAAAGCCAGATGGCTAAAATTCAGGGTCTATGTGTATGTTTGCTTTCACTTTATCTTCTCATGATCGTAGTTGCAGGAACTTCTCCACATCTCGGTAGAAGCAGCTTCCCCAAGGGCTTCAAATTTGGTGCCGGGTCATCTGCTTATCAGGTTCAAGTCCCTGCCCATTCACTGCATTATTATTGTCTGGTTTCCTAGTCTTAACAAATTCTGACTGAAACTAATTTCACAGGACGAAGGAGCTGCCCGCGAGGGCGGGAAAGGACCCAGCATCTGGGATACATTCTCCCACATTCAAGGTAATGTTGAGTCCACACATAGATTGAAATAGCTAGCTAGCTACACCGTCGTTGTTAATATGATCAGGGGCTTCCATCTCGCTGTTTTGTTTATTTGTTGTTATTGAACGTTAACTTGCAGGTAAAATTGAAGATGGAAAGGATGGTGATGTTGCAGTAGATCAATACCACCGCTATAAGGTACTTGGCCGTTTTCATGCACTATTTGTTTTCAACTTCTTCTTTTTTTAGCGTAGTTGTAGTAACTTGATAGAATTAATTATCTGTAATGTGATATTGTAATCTGCACGCATGCATGCAGGAAGATGTTCAGCATCTCAAATACATGGGAATGGACCTGTATCGTTTTTCTATTTCCTGGTCGCGCATATTTCCCAGTAAGTTGAATCAATACACGTCACTGACTCAACAATGGATGGATTGTTTCTGTGATAATTGGCTTTGGCTGGACTCTTATTTCCATGATTAAATGTCTTCAGAAGGATCACCAAGACACGGAGGAGTCAATGAAGAGGGGATCGCTTATTACAATAATCTCATCAACGAGCTGCTCAAGAATGGTATAATCATTTTTCCGCCGCGCGTTGCGTAGAGCTATATCTATTTTGCACGCACACGCACACGCACACGCACGCACGTGTATATATATATATCTATTTTGCACGCACACGCACGTGTATAAACATGCATGTTCATGTTCATGTAGGTATGCAGCCCTTCGTGACACTGTATCATTGGGACATGCCGCAAGCTCTGGAGGACGAGTACGGGGGATTCCGTAGTAAAAGAGTCGTGTAAGATTCACTCTCATAATTCTCAGCTTTAATTCACTCCTCTAAAACATATCAACATCGTGCCTGTTTCTGTTTCTGTTTCTGACGTGATATACTGTCTTGTCTCAGGGAGGATTTTGGCGTGTTCGCAGAAGAATGTTTCCGAGCTTTCGGAGACCGTGTGAAGTATTGGACAACTATAAACGAACCGCTCACCTTCTCATTATATGGCTACGACCTAGGGCTTCACGCACCGGGTCGCTGTTCGCCCGGATTTGGAAACTGTACAGCGGGGAACTCCGCAACAGAGCCTTACATAGTAACCCATAATATGCTTCTAGCACATAGTGCCGCCGTAAAATTATATAGGACTAAATACCAGGTGAGGTTATGTTCTGTTTTAAATATAACAATTAAAATTCAATAACATGGGACATACGATCGTCTCTTGAATATTTAGACTCAAATGTCGGAAAATAAACTGCAGGGGAAGCAGAAGGGTTCCATAGGCATAGCACTTGTGGTGAACTGGATGGTGCCATACTCAAACTCTTTGCTCGATCAAGAGGCTACTCAGAGAGCAATCGACTTCAGAATAGGATGGTATGTACACACGTGTTACCTTTAACGTAAGGCGGGCCTGAGCACAAATATCAAAAAGAAAATCCATGGAATTAATTTTGTAATGTTCTGGATGAATAATTTCAAATTAAATTTTGAGATGCAAAACATTTTGTGCTTTTGAGGCGCATTAGGATTCATTCCTAACTCTAGGTTCGGCCTTTTAGGGTGGATTTATATTGAAACTTGAAGTTTTGCTACGGATTTATATTGAACACATTTTGTGCGATGCCGCTTTTCCTTCCGCCACATGCATGTCTACTCGAGATGTGAGGTGTAATTTTTGCTGTCGAATTACAGGTTTCTGGATCCACTGACGTCGGGGAAGTACCCTGACTCTATGCGAACCTTGGTGGGAGCACGCTTGCCACTATTCAGCAGTGAAGAGGCCAAAGATCTAAAAGGCTCATTCGACTTTCTTGGTTTTAATTATTACTCAACTGACTTTACCATCAACAATCCCACTCCACAAAATCCCTTGGACACTGACTACGTTCTGGACGCCCGGGCTAATATATCATGTAAGATTAATATCATGTACTGCTGCTTTAAACACTTAATTTCTTGGCAAAGTAGACAATCAAGTTCGAAAACATCAAGTGACTCATGGTATTTTAAGTGGTATTTGATTCTTCTATGGTGCAATATTGCATATATATATTTTTGGTATTAAAACTTCCTTGTTTGGTGCTTCAGATGAAGTAAACGGAGTTTACCTCGGATCCGATGTAAGTGAACATTACAGATTTTATTTATTTTTATATTATAAGCTTTAATGAACGACACAACTTTAAGTTAATAAGCTTTAATGAAGCACAACTTACACTCACTACTTTTAAGTTAATAATATATCTCCCCGTTTGCGGTTTGCAGGAAGGTGTGAGCGCTTTTAGGTCTTACCCTGCTGGATTAAGGGATGTGATCAACTATACGAAGCACCGGTATAACAATCCTCCCATATACATCACTGAGACAGGTACGCGACAATGTTTCAATCCTGGGTTGTCAATTATATCTTCGCTAAAAAAACATGGATCTGATCATTACGCACAACAACATGAATTTTGAATAGGGTACGCTGATTTCGACAATGGCACAACCCGGCTCGAAGAAGCATTGCATGATTCGAGGCGAGTGGAGTACCATTCTCAACATCTATCATACCTACTTGAAGCCATAAGGTGCGTGCAACATATACACGTATTTGTTGTTATTTGAGTTTGCCATGTGGAGTGCGAGTTATTGACCAGGGCTTTTTAATTTTGATAAAATGAATTGCAGGGAGGGAGCGGATGTGCGAGGTTATGTGGTTTGGTCGCTTTTGGACAACTTTGAGTGGGCGAGTGGATATGACTATCGATTTGGTTTATATTATATTGATTACAACGACAACTTAAAGCGATATGCCAGGGAATCTGCCCATTGGTTTAGAAACCTCCTCAAATCATAGAACGAACAAGATTCTGCCCATTCGTTTTACAAACCTCCTCAATTCAATTCAATTCAATTCAATTCCATTCATTTCTGTGTAATGTAATGCCCCACTAATGGATATAGATATCTCAGCATATTGTGGATGTTTTCACCCACTAATGGATATAGATATCTCAGCATATTGTGGATGTTTTCACTTTGCTGGAGTCCTTTGTAAATGCTATTTTCGCTCACCATTACTATTTAATCAATAGTGTTGCCACTGTTTTCCTGGACCATTATTATTATTTAATAAATTGCAACGGTTTTTTGCATTATTATTATTTAATCAATTGTATCTCAACTCTTTGTGGAAATGTTTGGAGTGATTCAAATGGAAATTAGTTGTTATTAAGTTTATGTAAATTTTGTATATTATTTTTATTAAAAATTTTGTTATTAAATTTCTAATGTGTATTTTCATAAAAGCTCAGATGATGATGTAATTTTCTTTTATAATTATTTTTGAATTAATTTTTATAAAAGAATAAGTTTGAAAGTAAATTTATATTATGTTTATTTTTCTTCTTTCTTTTATAAAGGAAAATATTTGAAATCAAATCTATACTATGCTTATTTTTCTTTTCAACTTTTGGAATTACTAGTCTCCACCATTATCAAAACAACAATTCTAAGTTTCACATCAATTTATGGTAATTTTATTGTTTTTTTTTGGGTGTGTAAAAAGTTCTAAATTAAAACCATTTCGTGGCTTTCTATATAAAAGGTTGTAAATTAATTCATATAAAATTATTATACTACTTTCATTAAATTATCTATTTGAATAAATGATATAAAAATAAATATAACTCATATTACTTTTAAACTTCTATAATTTCAATTCCAAAACCTCTAAAATATTTATAAGTGGAATCACATTGCTTATTATATGTAAATATGTTTTTTAGATGACATGTATATATTTATAAAATAACAAATAAATAAATAATCTGCAAAATTTTAAGTTTAGTAAACTTAAATTCCACAAAAAATAAATAATATAACAATTACATTATTCTATATTGTATATAATTTTACTTATCGTTTCATAATATTACTTTCTTATAATATAGTTAAATTATTATAATTTTCAATTACAATTTTCACAAACTTAATTTATACGTTTAACAAAATGTGAAATTTAGATTTAAAATTTCAAAACAAGAAAATTGATTATTATCCGGTTAATATCTCATTATCTCAAAGCTAAATAAGACATAGAAACCATATATTCATTGTGCCAAAAGATAATTTGTGTACGTTGCTTTTTTGTTATTGGACAAAGAAAAAATCCCATGTTGGGAAAAATAAACGATTTCAATGGCCACTTGAGTAAGGTTGCTTTATATCAACTTTAATTCTTTCTAATGAATAGTTTCTCTACTTTATCAAATGAATATGAGAGAGATTTAGGCCCTCAATAGAATATCCCAACATCTACATTGATTTAAATATTCAATTCAAATGTTTGAACATGCATAGGTTTGTGTGTTTGTATTTATTCAATGGAGATTGATTTCAACAATATAGGTTTGTAGTCAAATGATGTCAATATGAACATGTTTAAAAGAGATGACACATATGAGAAATATTTCATCTCCTTAATACAATTAAGTGAAAAAAACTTTTATCAAAAACTTTTTCAATTAAGTTTTCAAAAGTTTCTTTGTTTCCCAAATCTAGCAAAGTGCATGGTATGCCACACTAGATGTAAATGTTCTTAAATATCATTGTTATGGATTCATCTTAACCACATATCTAGCATGCACCAAGAAGGGCCAATTCTCTTCATGTGAGAACTTCTTTAAGAGTGCAAAATCTGATTTAAAAAAATGGCATCCCCCTCATCCCTTCATAGATCCCAATGAATATACAGTGGCTCTCTCTCTCCATATATGTATATATAATGTGTAAATTTTCTTTCTTTAAAATGTACTTTTGAATGCTATATAGAGTACATAACTGAAACTTGACTTGTAAGTCCAAAATACCTTTGCTCAATATGATGAGAAAATTGGCATACATATATATAGGAGAAAAATGGCCAAAATGTAAAATAGTGAGACTACTTCAACCATTTTAACCATTAAAAGTTTCTTTTCTATTTTTTCAAATTCTTTATATGATGGATGCACAATTTTTTTTTAAAACAATATTGATATATACATATTTGACATGTACTCATTGAGATTTCTAAATTAAAATGATTTTTTTTTGTTATTAATATATATTTGAGTATAAGTTAATATTACTTAATCTTGTTGTATATATTTCATTGAACGCCCACATTGAAAACTTTTGTTTTTGGAATATTTTTAAATCTTACATATTACTTTTATTTTGAGAAATAAATGAATTACCAATCTCCCTTTTATTATTCTTATTACGAAGTACTTGATATTTTTTATTTTAATTTTCAATTACTTTTTTCTTTGCACATTGAATATTTTATTATAAACTAATTAGAATATTTGATTTTGACATAAATTATTGACATAGATGGTCAAATATTTATTTAATTCTCGTGTTGTAATATTTTGAAAATTATAATGTTTAAACATCTTAAACGCACTTCTCTTTTACCTCGTGTTTACTTTTTAAAAGTTGATATAAAATTATATTATGTTATGAAGACATCGAAATATTTTATTTATGACTAAGACTTTGTGGAAAATTATCATCCACATTGGGTTGTAATATCAACAACAAATTTAGTGACCATTATTAATCATGCTTTTAATTAAAACTAACTAAACATGCATATTCATTTTTGTTTTTTGATCATGCTTTTAATTAAAACTAACTAAACATGCATATTCCTTTCAGTTTTTTATGATACAGACATTGCTTTTCTATATAGAGAATATTTTAATTGTATTTTAATACTTGGACATGTATCAATTCCATGTTGCCCATGGAGTGAATCACAAATCCCCCTCATACTGATTTGTATAAAGTGCCTCTCAACTCAATCAAACATTGTTGTATATTGATGTGAATTTTATCTAATATGTCCATTATTGGACAATGCTCTTTGTTGTTCACTCATCATCTTTTTTCACATGCAACATATATTGTGAAATACGTTGGGATTTTCTCTTTGCAATTGATACATGGAGCCTCTCATGAATTTATAAATGACATTTTCATAGCATTTAATGAAAGATGGGTACGAGAAAATTTATGGCTTTGAGAATTCTTATAAGTGAGTAAATTTTCAATAGGTTCATTGTTTATTACGTTAAGTTGATTAGAAATATCAATTCCAACATTTGTGCTTTTGGTTGTCTCGGCTACTTAATTAGAAATATTCCGAAACAGATTAAATAATTTATAATATGAAATTATCATTAAATGTGTTATTCAAGCCATAGCGCATAATTTGTGTCTTGTAGGTTTTGGCTCTTAATTCGGTATATTCTTCAATCAAATTTTATATAAATCCAACAAGGATTTGTTGAATCACAAGTTTTAGTTATGTAGTCTACATAACCTAAGTGGCTCGAGCTTTTTTAGCTATGTAGTATAAATTTAAAAAATGCATTTTAAACAATAAAAAGTCTCAATCTCAAGAAAAATGGTATTGCTAGATTTTGCCCATAAAAATCCAAAACATGGGATAGTTAGAGTGTGCCAACTCACAGTCCATTGCTATTATGGAGAAATACATAAAAATTCGATTTGTCCTTCTATCTCAAATAATGATATTTGATTTTCCTATGAACGCTCATTTAGCATTTTCCTAACAAAATTTCATTTGATGATATACTAAAGTGTTATAATTAACTAGAATTAAGTAATCTTAGTTATGTTCACTCCACTACATTTTTTCAATGAAATGGCCTGCAAACAATTTGTTGTGAACAATCATTTGTAAGTTTTCGATTAATTCTCATATCAAGAACTAAAAAAAATTAAGTAGATATATAAGAGGATGTTGGGAGGGAGAAGGAGATCTAGAATAGATCGTTATACTATTTGTCATCCACATTGATGCTTTTAGAGCAGAAAGAGTGGAGGAATCAACTCAGAGGACCATTTTTCCTAGTGGGTCCTAGTTTGGTGAATTGGGGTCAAAGACCTTCCGAAAGGAATTCGAGGCGTCAAACAATGTTTTCATGGATACAAAATTATCGCTTAAGTTCGACAATCACTAGAGCTATTTTTCACACAAATGCCTTTCCAATGGTGCAATACATTCCTCAATCGAAGTGTATGCAAAATTTATTCCACCTAGAGGTTGACCTTTATGTTTTGACCACCGTGATTTGATAGGATAACACATCAATCCCCATCATCCATGGAAACGGGGCTAGGAATGTGATCATGATGAAGAAGAATCTAGAAGAGTGTATATTATAGCTATAATTAAGAGTTGAAGTAGTCAAAATTACCATCTAGGAGGCTATCGAGTTGTGTTATAACTAGGACACTAGGAGGAAAGGAGATTCCATTCTATTTGAGTGCACTTTGTTCCATAGATGAGTGGGGTAGCCAAGAGTTGATAGGGAGAGAACAAATAGAGGTGGTTTGTGCACTATAGAAACACACAGGCCAATAGACCAAATTTCCTTGTACTTGCATCCATTTGAATTCAAAGAAAGAGAGAGAAAAGCGTCCACCACTTCCAGTTGTGTTTTCTCTCAAAAAGGTTTCCTCGGTAATATATTGTGCTATTATGGTTGTGAGTAATTTTGCTTTCATATGTTCTCTATTTTCTACATTTTCAAACTTAATTAACCTATAATTCTAAGGAAAATAACCCTCATATTATAGATTTTAGATTTTGAGTGTAAATTTATCAAATCTGTTAGGATGAATTGTCTACTAGAGTATCCATGGAATTTTATGGATCAGGAGGTGTTGGAGGAGGATTGTAGTTCAAATGCCGTGCTCATGATTTCATGCCTTACAATTAGAGAGATCATGGAGTTGGGATAAATTTCAATATATTAGTATAAAACTAAGGTCTGCTTTATCTAGTCACTCAGTCAGGGGAGGAGCCACTAGGGGCTTCTTAGATCTGAATTAATGGTTCCTCTAAATTTGTACTAGTAGTATTAAAATATTACAATCAAGTGGTCGAAAGGCGGAATTCATATCTTCATAAATAATATGCTTGTACAATGTTGGTGTTAGGAAATTTTCATGGTCAATTGTGGAAGACCTTCGAGAAGCCAACTTATGATATCAAATACTGTTGTCCTCGGGTGGATGAGTGCAACAAGGTTTGTTTTAAGGGGTAACTAGAAATATAACATTGAATGGAAGCATCACAAGAAAAGCATGACTTCATCCCGAAGGACATGCTCGAGGACTTCCACTGTGCTCACGCTTATGGAACAACAATTAGCATATCAAAGATGAAACAAATACTTGAAATGTCTTTTCATGTTTTTGAAAATACGAACCTCGTTGTATAAAAAAATTATAGTAAGAAATATCCCAATAACCGAGATAAATAAAAGAGGAGGATGAAAATTGATTATGCCTAAGACAAAGGAGAGAAAAAAAAAGCGAGTAATGATGGAGGATGATCTGGTTGCAGGCATTTGGGTATTGCATCACCTTAGAAATGGTGCTGAGTATTTCTATATTTTATTAGGGCTATATTGTTATTTGCTTTAGATAATTTCATTTCTTGATTTACATATTGAATTCACCCCACAACGTCATAACATTATTCAGTTTTATCACATTATTCCACAAGATATGAAATTATATAGAAAGAACAATATCATCGTCATTGCAGTGGAACATAAATGAATAATAGAAGAAAAGCATTCACACATAGAGACAACATGATTGGTCGGAGACCAAGGAAAAACCAACTACAGGGAAAACCCTTTCGAATTCTTCTTCTTATTAGATTGCCATTGAATGTTTCAATAAAGAGAGTAAAATGACCCATATCTTTAACCGAAAAACTATCCAGCAAGATCAACTAAACAACATCCAAGAGATGAACCAAACAATGCTAATAATAAAAACCTTGAATCAGAAGCATGTGATTAACCATCAAACTCTACGGCCAACAGACGAAATCTTTGGTCAATTGTGAAACTCAAAACCTAGTTTCCAACCGCACAGAGAGAGTGATGTGCGTGCGGCTAAAAGCCTTTGACCGCACGAATGAGCCTGCGTGCCTGTAGTTGCAACTGAAATTTTATGAAGTATGCCTGCGGCTAGAATCCAGAACCCTAAACACACGTGCGAGCTTCAGACCCTGCAATCTCGGCCCTGTACGAACGAATCTCCACGACCCAACCTTATAACTGTTCAAGCCAACCGCAAATGAAGAAGAATGATCATAATGATGATGTTAAAATGAGGGTCATTGGAATCGTATTTATAGCCATCCATGGGTGTCCGATTTCTCTTTTGGTCGACCTGTCCTCATTAGGGTTATTTTGAGGTCTAAAATAGGCTTCCTAAGGAAATTATAAAATAATATTGGAAGTGATAAAATAAGATTAGATTACATCATCAAATTTTAGAGGGAAAAAAGAAAAAAATAATTTTCAACTTATCTCCCTATGGGGTTACTCAAATTTTGTGTGACAATATTCATTGGATGCAAAATTTGACTCTTCATCCAAGGAGTACCCATCTTACATACTTTCAGTGGACCCAACTACACATAAAATGAGAAATACATGAAAAACGTGATTGCAATCACGTTTTTTCATGCATTTTTCATATTTTGTGTAGTAGGGTCCATCTAAAATATGAAACATGGGTACTCCAATTTTACACCCAACGAGTACTCGCGCTCGAAGTTTGAGTAAAAACTTAGGGAGATAAGTTGAAAAAGTAGTTTTATTATTATTTATTTTTTAATCTTTTTATTTTTTTACTCCAAAAATGGTGAATCATCCCCCATGGTTGACATCATCATCTTGAATCCAATTGGCTCTTATAAAATTTATTTTGGCTATACATTTTTCTTTGGAGGCCCATTTTAGACCTCAAAATTCCCCTAATGTTTGTTCACATGTGGGCTTTAATTTAGAATAACACTTTCCCTTGTCTAAATTGAGCGCTTCAATAGTCAAAATCAGTCCTCTCGAAAAGAGGAATCTCCTCCCATGGTTGGAATTTATCACTAGGCTTCCAAATTAACACTCCCTCCCAGCTAGGGAGAAATTCCAACTGCATCACATAATCATCGCAAGTATCTTGTCATCAAATCATGTCCTATTTCAATTAACTCGTCATCAACTGTCATCACTTAGCACCACTCATCTCTTCTTATCTATTGATTGTTCCTGCTCATATGCTTAACATTATAGAATCTAAAAGAAGAATAATTCAACATTAGAGGGGAGCTTAGGCTACGACCCTCAATCCATCACTTCTACCCCCGAAATCAATGCTAGCAGGGTTCCAAATGCTACTGCCCAGGGAACATTAGGGAGCGTATCACTAGGGAGCCCAACTCAACCTGGAGCCACATCAGGGAGCACATCTCAATCAGGAATCCAACAACAATGAGGAGGTCCTACGGGACACTCTCACCTCATGTCTATGACAGTGGGGAAGGTCGTATGGGACACTCTCGCGCCAATTAATCTCATTGAGTAATAGGCGAGATACAACTTACCAATCAAGGATCAGAACCATCCCAATGTAAAGAAAGTTTTAGCCTTGTGAAAATGACATTCCACTTATGATCCTCAGGGAATTTCTTTCTTTGACACCATAACTCTTCGGGCCAATGTTGATTGATACTATGATTTTTTCATCTTAGGGATTATGCAATTAGGATAAATTGTCGTTTTCGCTTATTTTTAAAGGATTTTTGTAGATTAGTATAATAGACATGTCTGTTCACATAGGAAGATATCACCATTATAGCCATTATTTTCCTATAATCTTTTCACTAATATATGAGTAAAAGTATTGAAATTAGTTTTCAATATATCTTGTGTACATTTTGGAATATTATGGTGTCTTTCATCTCCTTAGCAAACTCATGTGGAACAATGGTATCGAAACAATATGGTCTCTACTATTTTTTTATCGTTATTTTCTATGATGATGTTAGGGTATATACACCTAGGCCCTGAGACAAATGAGTCCTCAGAAGAAATTCTTCTCCAGCTATATGGCCCCAGACAACAGGTGAAAAAAACCATGTGAGGTGGGATGTTTTATCAATTTGTTCATCTAGGAATCCATCTAGACATAAGGTAGATGATGCATCATTTCATCGTGATCCTTCAACAACTCCCATAAATGATGGGATAATATCTTTGGAGCATTCCTTTAAGTGGAGTGAAAAATTTCAAGGTATATGTTAGTTCTAATACCCTTAACTTTGAAGAAAAAGTAGATGAAAACTATTTGAAAATATTGCTAGATGAAGAAAATGGTTATTTTCCTTATTCATAACATTTTCAATAGGGAAAATATTACATTTAAACTTATAAAGTGTCATTCCCACGCCAATCACTATTTGGATTTTCACTCACCATATTCCACTTAGGTAATCTTTACCAAAATTTTAGATTTGGATTGTTGAATCGCTACCTTTAATGCATAAATGGATTTATCACCTTTGAAAACCCCCACTAAATGTGGATCATGAAATTTTAAGATTCAAAATTTTCAAAATCCAAAGTGATTATTTTCTTTTTTTTTGTAAGCTGGGCGGGACTCTCTGATTTACATGTCCGTTAAGTACCCCTCAACGAGGGAAGGGTAGCCCAAGATTTGAACCCAAGACTTCCGGTTCGGTGAGACTTCATTTCCACGGCCCTTGCCGCTTGAGCTACCCCATGTGGACCCAAAGTGATTATTTTCATAATTAAGGTGAAAAGTAATTTTTTTGCTTCCGATTTTTCTGAGTTATTGAAAGTGGTGCAATTCATATCACAACTAGACTACAAACACACACACACACGCACGCACGTGCGCGCACAGATACACGTGTGCGCGCGTGCGCCCACACAAACACAAAAAGTTTTACAGATTTTTTATTTGCATTGTAGACCCAAGGACATGGAGAGAAACGTTTTTGCATTGGTTGATTTAGATACAAAATTTATAGTATAGTATAATATAATATATTATAATATACATGCACACAAATATATATGCATTTCCAAGGAAATCATTGCAGGAGTTCCTCGTTGCCTTGGAATATATGGATGGTGGGTAGCTCAACCACCATCCATAATAGTGGTTAGTAAGCTAGCCACACACAATAACAAACTTGTTATCATAGTCTAATGAACCTCACTCAAGGGGACTCTAATTGGGAACTTACTTATGTATGTATATATGTAATTCGCCACCGATAATCTTAAAAGAAAACTCAAGTGATGCTTTCCAATATCTATGGATGACATCCCTTGTAAACATTATTAGGGTAGATGGTGAGCCTTCTTCAAGGGGATTTGAACGGGGAACATGATGTGTCACATACCTCCTTGACCCAATGTTAATAACCACCTACTATGCTTCCATCTCTGTTATTTAACTTTGATTAAATTTATATTCAATAGTTGTCACACGCATTAGTATTCAATAATCTCATAAATAAAGATAACACATGAAATTATACTCATATGCTTAGACATTCGACAACATAAAGAGTAAGGAGCCAACATACATAACATCCCATGCAATTGAATCAAATTAGAGTTGTTGAAAGAATGTCACTTGGAAAATCGAGCACCGCAACCCAACCTAGAACTAACTTCCTCTAGTTCACCCCCGAGCCGAGAGTTCTTGCCATGGATAAATTGCCTCTTGTTGATCTCTTCAATGGGTATTTAGTACCCTCTTTCACGATATGGTTTCTTTTAGCGGCGTCCCGCTTTTATGGATCTTTTTATCCATTCGGCCAGGCTTTTCCCATAAAATCTCGCCTTTCTCCCCCGCCAGTCTTTTCCTCATAAAAGCTTGCCTTTCTCTTCCGCAAGGCTTTTATGTTTTTCTTAAAGTTAACATCTTTCTCCAGCTAAGTAACTTAATGGATATTTATCTCCCAATCCATTAAGCTTATCTAGAATTGGATCTAGAAGTCTTATCATGAAAGGATTATCCATTCCCATTCACCAATGGGATTTCATTTGGCAAGGATCTCATCTCTTGGTGTCTTGCTTTCCAAGTGGTTAAATTATCTTTATTTATTTAATAAAAAAGTATTTATTTTCATTGTTACACCTTAGACCTAACTTTTTTGTTACAACTCAGTCTTAGCTTAGGTCCGACATGATAGCAACAAAGTGTTACATACAACGGAGGGGTGTTACATGATGGCACAAAGCTTTCCAATTTCCTAGTGACATTGATAATAACTTGATGAGATTAATCGTTGGGATGTATGTATTTTCATGAATATGTTAAAATTGTTTTAGGGTCCACGCACACATAAATGTATCAAGCCATACGCCATTTGTTCTTGCTTATAATGAGTAAGATGACTAAGGAGTGGGATTTCTCTCTCCAATACCTATTTGATGCTTTTGATGGAAATATAACGGAATTTACATTTCCTTAGAAAAATTAGGGAGAAAGATGTTGGTGCTGGTTACAGGTATGGAAAATAGATTCCCCTTTATAATACTGCATGTATTGTGGTTATTTCCAATAAATAAGATCTAGACCCAGTATAATTTTCAGAGGCAATCTTTCAATGGACCTAGAATGTATATCTTATGTAATGATTGCTACTAATAAATTTAAAAAGAAATGTAGGTTTAATGATTATGTCTTCCTCTCCCTCCTCAATCTCTCTCTATCTCCTTCTTCTTCTTCCCCTATTCCCCTCTTTCTATTTCACCGTCCTCCTACAAGTTTTAAAATTTCCAAAGTTATTTAATGCATATAGATTCTTAGGAAAATAGAAATTAGATAACAGTGCACACACTCCAAGCACAGTAAGAATCACCGTGGAAACCCTTTGCCGAGAATGCCAACAAAACATAAGGCCACACCTCTCTATTTTTCAATGTAGTAAATTCACCATTTTATTTGAAAAAGATCCATAAAAGGAGGATGAAACTAAATTATATCATAGTGTCCCAAATCCCCATGAGGAAAAACTCTGAAAATAAAAAGAATATAAGTATAAGAGCTAAGTGGGTGATGATATAATGGGCCACAAGGAGTGTAGTTGCTGCATCAACTATCCAAGACCATAAATTTATCATATGAAGTTTGTTTTTGGGTTCTATTTATCTTCTTGGAAACATCATAATAATATTTACAGAAAGGGAGAACACAGACTAGACGATTCCTTCAATTTCTACCCCGATTGCAATGAAAATATTAGAAATGTTGTTTATGACTTGAAACATGTTCCAAAAGTTCAAGGATGAAATTTATTTGTAAATATGGATACAAGGTAAAATATGATTCTGAGATGGTGGAAATATCAAATGATTATTCCTTAAACTCCTCTTGATTTTTTACTGCTCCTTATTCATATTATTTCCTTTCTACCCATCCTCCCTTCTCCTCTTCTTTCTCTTTCCTTTCTATTCATCCTTTCTCGCCTGGTTCTTTTATTATCCCCCTCTTCCTATTGGGTTGTCCCCTCTTTCCTACTCCCTGCCACCATCTTTTTCTCTTCCCCCTCTTTCACTTCATCACTTCTTCCTCTTCCTATTTTACCCAAATTATCCTTCACTTTTTCTTGATTCCTCCTTACGCTTCATCTCCTTCTAATCCCTCCATTCCCTTTCTATTCATCCTCTTTTCTCTACTCCCATTTTGAGATTCCTCCTTGCTTCACTTCTTTTTTGATATCCCATTCTTCCTTTTCCTCTTCCCTCCTTTATCTTTTTTCCTCATGTTCTTCCCCACCTTATTCCCCCTTCTTCCTTCCTTCGATTTTGTCTTCCTCTTTCTCCTTCACTTCTACATTTCCTTCCCTCACTTTCCTCTTGTCTTGACTCCTCTACTATTTTTTCCCTCTTTCCTCCTTTCTCCACTTCCTTGAGAATTGAATAAATCCCAAGGTTATGTTTATCCACTTCCTCCTATTTTCCCTTCTCTTCCTCCTCAATTTATACTCAACCTATTTCGAGAGTCCTCTTTCCTCCTATTTTTCTTTGACCTCCCCTCCTTTCTCCTCCCCCCCATCTTCACCATCTTCTCATCCATCCTTCCTTCTTTTTAAGTTTCATATTATTCTTTCTCTTTATCTTCCATATTACCTTCCTCACTTCCCTCTTGTATTCTCTCCTCCCTCCTCCATTTCATCTCCTCCCTCCTTTCCCAATTTCCTTGAGAATGGAATATTACCCAAGGCTATATCTCCTCCTACTCCTACCCTTCCATCTTACTTCCCCTTCGTTTACTCCTCTTTTTCTACTTCTCCTATTTTTAGATTCCTCCTTCCTCCTCTTCTTCTACTTATTATTCTCTTCTTTCTCCTTCTCCTCCCCTTCTCCCCCCTCCTTTTGTCTTCTTTAGGTTTTCCTTCCCCTTTCTCCTTCTCTTCCATATTCCATTCCCTCACTTCCCTCTTCTCTTCCATTCTTTCCTCACTTCCTTTAGAATTGTAGAACATCCAACGCTATGCCTTTTCATATGGCTGAGTTATATTTTCAAGGTAATAATGTTGGAACAAAGATCTATCTTGAATATATTTGTGTATTGTGGATTGCGTTACTTGTTGTAGTTTATTTTGAATATTTCATTCCTAGGTCCCTAATTATGTACTTTATTCTTTGCCAAGTCCCTAATTATTTACTTCCATGGTTATAGATATGAATTCAAGCGGATTTGAATCTAGAGGTCATGATAATTAAAACAAGAGAAAGGGTAGGGAAAAATAACAAGGGATTTTTTTTTTTGTAGACACCAAGGAAGGAAAAACAAAAGGTGAATAATGATCACCTATGAGATATATTTGTTTATTCACAAGTGTGGAATCACTATAAATGAAAATCCTTCGAATTTACAATGAAGAATTAAAATATGCGTCCAAGAATGTTTATAAAATAATTATGGAATATTACAACCCTTGTATGAGGTGATTAAGTGTTTTAAAAAACTTGTATGTACTTAGACTTAATCATATATTGATTGTGATATGACTAAGAACGACGGGTTATAAGGTGAGGAGGGAATTGGCACCAGTTCAACTAAGTTATGATGTTAGATTCATTTCTTTAATTTAAGTGTGTGTATATATATTTTTATTCAATGTTGTAGACAAAGTCAAAATTTCCCCTG
Source organism: Pinus taeda (assembly GCA_000404065.3). Taxonomy (NCBI): domain Eukaryota; kingdom Viridiplantae; phylum Streptophyta; class Pinopsida; order Pinales; family Pinaceae; genus Pinus; species Pinus taeda. Next base: position 31,794 of record APFE031137420.1, read on the forward strand.
TGGTGGTGGCTTACTAGTGGTAGGGTATTAGTTATTTACAAGTGTTACATGGTTATTTTATTATATGATAAAATATGTCTTCATTTTCAATATGTATGTTTGGTTTTTTTTTGGCTCACATGGTGTGAAATTAACAGTGGTGCCTTACTAGTGGTAGGGTTTTAGTTATTTACAAGTGTTACATGGTTATTTTATTATTTGATAAAATATGTCTTCATTTTCAGTATGTATGTTTGGTTTTTTTTGGCTCACATGGTGTGAAATTGATTGAATGTTAGTGTGTTCAAATTTCAAAATTTCATTTACGAATACATATTTTGTTTCTCTCATGGTAACGTGAGAAATCACTTACAAACTATTGAAAAATGTGCAACAAGAAATGTTAAATTTAGAATGTGCTAAAAATAGACTTGCTAAAAATAGCATGTCCAAAAATAGCAGTTTGGCCAGTGAGGTCATTGGCCACATTGGGTGAGAGGTGAAACTGTTAAAAATAGAACGTTCTAAAAATAGCATTTCTGGGTCCATTCCTATTTATAGTAGTCCCTAGTCTATCTATAGGAAGTAAAATTAATTTTGGTCTTAACAGCAGTGAGAAATATTAATTAATTAATTCTCCATGAGTTAATTAGTTAAGGAAAATCAAACTTGAAGTCTTTGTGAGAACATGCAATAATTTCTCCAATGATTGGGGAATGTGTTCTTGATTTACTCCACTGATTGATAGAATAAGTATGAGTTCTATAATGAGAGAATCAGTTGACTTAGTTCTAACTAGTAAAGTCCAGTTAGATTATTTTAACAAGTTGTTAAAATAATAAAATATAGTTTGTTAATGCTTGCATGCATGTGACAACTATTATTTTAGATAACTGAGAATTCACTCATGGATAACTGTTGCATGTCAGTTCTGTCAGAGATCCAGTTGAGATAAGATGTGGGACAGTGTACTATCAGATGCTTGGATGTTTCTAGTAAGTATTCCTTCCATGGAGAAGGATCTATTATAGGAGATTGGAGGACTTGTGGCCTATATATTGAGGTCTATGTAGTCCAAGGTTTTCATCTTCTGATTGAAGATCATCAGGATCTTTTGAGTACAGAGAGAGCAGGATAGCTATTGAGTTGATTCTTTTTGTATGTTGAAGAGGATTTCCACTTGATTGATAATACATGGTTGGGGCTTTATGCTGGTGCTTTCCCCTGGATATATCCTGTGTTATATGTGATTGATTCCTTCTTATCAGTTATATGTGTTCTTATTAATGTTTCTCATGGTTGGTTAAGCTTCCGCTAAATTGTTTGTAGAAGTAGATCAAGTGTTTTACTTTAGTACATTGCATTACCAGGTGATCTATAGGTGGGAAATTTCTACATGGTATTAGAGCTAGCTGATTTGTAGAAAAAGTTCTACATTGTATCAGAGCTAGTTGATTTATAGAAAAATTCTACAAAATTCTACATGGTATCGGAGCACAGGGTATCAAGGAGAGAATAGTATAATGAGAGGAGATTTCAAAGTTTTGAGTTTTGGGCCGAGAGTTTGCAGAGCAGATATGAAAATTTCTGTACAAAATTTTCAAAAATAAATAGCAGATTTGGATTCCGTGCGGAAAAATACCCAAAAAAATCGGTTGAATTGGAGTTGGGATGAGGGAGATATCGCTGATTTAAAATCATTTTTTTTCTTAGAAAATTTCACAACGGCAGGAAAGTGGAAATAGATTGGTGTGCTAGCCAAGAATCTGTATGCTCTTGAGGTTCAAAATGCATGCAAAGCCTTGAGCAGCAAGGAAAATGATGGAGACTTGGTGGTTGGGAGGGAGGGTATATTACCTCTCAACATGCAGAGCCACAAGAAGTCTCAGACGATTGTGGAGGAGCCACGATTGGTGCAGCAACTTCAGGAGGTTGTGGAGCAGCCATAACAAGGGAAGCTGAGAGGAGATCGAGCAGAGACATCTACTCATGCAGAGACCTCCATTAGGGGGAAACTTCGAGCCAGGTGGACTGAGGGATCACATGCAGCCATACCTCCAGGTAGGAGGTGGGGCGATATTGAGTGATCGTCCCAAGGAGGAGGGGCAGGATCCTTGTTGAGTCCCAAACTTGCATCTTTCCTACACCTTTTTCTAGATTCTTTCCATTCATCTGAACCTCCCAAGTCATCAGTATCATTGCATATTAGTTATAAAAGAGCATTTAAAGTGGTTTCTTAACTATGTCTTTGTGTTGCTGTTTGAACTAGATTTTTGCTTATGAGCTGCGGAATCTTGTCACTTTCCGCAGCCAGCTCAACTTTCCGCAGCTTTTTTGTTAAAGTTTATATTGTAGGTGTCTTCAGGCAAATCGAGCCACATGGGCAAGTTGAAAATGATGTGGACGTGGACCGAGTCCTATTGGCTCAGTCGAATTCATCAAAAGAGGCCATGGTCAAAGGTAGTCAAGCGGTGGTTAACCTAAGATTCTTGGACGTGGTTGTTCACGTGTCTCTTATTAGCGCAGATTGTAGGAAAGTAGTTATGTCATCATCTGTTATAAATAATGCGTTCTCATACGCATATAGCTAGCTTTTGTAATGTAATTTTGACTGTTAACAAGCCCATTGTGCCGTGACCTTATTTCTATGTTATGACTGCATTTTGAATACATGAGAAGACTCTGTTTATAAGCTCAATTCATGGTTGATAGCTGACTGCCCGAGGTTGTGCAGAGGGCCCCTGTACACATCGAGGTTTTGTTTATTGCTGTATAGTTTCATGCTTTATTTCTTTACGTTCCTTATGCCATACTCATTCACGCATATATATCGCATTGCTTATGGTATTCACGTTTTATTTCTGCCCATAATTTTACATGATTTTATAATGCTGTTAACTGATCAGTGTCTTTGTTCCAGATTACAGTAGGCAGCCCGGGCATTTGCACATAGTTTTACAATGACTAATGACATGGAAACAGTCTTATCTTTTTGTTGATTTATTTTTCTTAGTTTTTAATTCCATCACTGTTTTATTTAGTTCAGTTTTGCACATTTGCTTTATTAGTTAGATTAGCTATTAAATTACTCATGTCATTATCAGTTACCTCCGAAAGCCACAGCGAGACTAATGGCGAGGGATTGAAGTATGAGTATGTAATTTGATATTAGTTTATTTTTCTGCAAATTAGATATCTGATTGCTCAAGTTGTTTATGATTACCTCGAAAAGCCATAGTGAGACTAATGGTGAGGGGTCAGAATATGAGTTGATGTAATTTGATTTTAGCTTTACTTTGCTTGCAATTCTTGGATTTCTTTGAGAACAGTTTCTTTTGTATTTAGATAGTAGCAAGGGTAATGGGTTTCATGATCAATAGTTCACTGTTTTTTTGACTAGTATAGTGGCGCATTTTCATTTTATTTTGGGAAT
>APFE031137431.1:0-19382 GCA_000404065.3 Pinus taeda
GAGACGATAGAGGAGGGTGCATCATGATGCTGTCTTCCCATATCTTACAGTCTTTGCCATTTCCTGGAATCCAATACGCTCTGTCTTTGATTAAAGGGACTGTTTTGTGGCAGAGTTTGATCAGCTGCGAGCCTGTGGTGGGTAGAAGGGCGTCCAAACATCTCTTCCTCTTTCCCATGAAGTATTTCCTCCAAAGAACTCTTTGCGCCCAACCTGGATGTGGTCCTATGATTCTCCAGAAGATCTTGGCTACCATGGCTATGTTTAGGAGGCTGAGATCTTTAAAGTTAAGGCCTCCTTCGCTCTGGGGCTTGCAGATTTTCTCCCAACTTACTAAAGGGATTTTCCTATCATTGTGTTTGCCCCCTTTCCAGAAGAACTTGCGAATGAAGGCTTCCATTTTTTTATGATGCCTGAAGGGGCTAGAATTACAGAGAATTGGAAAATAGGGAGGCTACTGAGAACGAAGTTAATGAGGACAGTTTTGCCCGCAAGATTTAGCCATGAGAACCCCCAAGCTTGGATTTTGGCTTTGAATCTGTCCAATAGAGGAGCCCAATCTCTGCTGTAAGCCAATTTGCGGAAGATGGGGAGGCCCGAATATGTAAAGGAGGACCAGTTGAGGGAAGCAGAAACGCCCAGAATTCTTGAAATGGCGGAGAGGGTGGAAGCCGAGATATTCCAACAAAAGACTTTACACTTACCAATGTTTAAGTTGCTGCCTGTAGCTTCACTGTAGTCATCTAGGACCTCTTTGAATTTTGAAGCAGATCTGGCGGAGGCAACCCCTAGCAAGAGGGTATTGTTCGCAAACAGGGTGTGATTAACATTCTTAACCCCTCTAGCTATATTGAGGCCCAAGATCTCTTGGTCGACCAATTTCTGATCCACGAAGAAACTTAGGAGAGAAACATGAAGAACGAAGAGGAGCGGAGAGAGGGGGCAACCCTGCCTAAGCCCTCTTGAAGCTTTAAAAAAACTAGCTGCTCTCCCATTCACCAGAGGGATGATCCAAGGATCAGCAATACATGCATGGATCCATTCTAAAAAGCCCATTCCAAAACCAAATTTTTTCAGGACTTCCCAAAGAAAGCTAAGTCTGACCCGATCAAAAGCATTAGCTAAATCTAATTTAAATACCATACCTTTCTCTTTGCGAAGCTGACTCGAGTGAATCGCCTTTTGCACGAGGATGCAGTTGTCAGCAAGCTGTCTCCCCTGAACAAATCCGCCTAGGTTCTTCGGGATGATGGCTGGAAGAATACCTTTTAGTCCGTTGGCAATAACCTTTGTGATTAATTTGTATCCAATATTACAGAGGGAGATGGGGCGGAACCGATTGAATTCTTTGGCACCCTTTTCCTTGGGGATGAGGGCGAGGAAAGCTGAATTGGTGCTGCCCTCAATTTTCTGGCAAGTTTGGGATTTCAAAATCATTTTGTAGAGGTCTTTCTCCACAGTCTGCCAGCAAGGTTTGAAGAAATCTTGCAGTGAAGCCATCCGGGCCCGGGGCTTTGTCAGGCTCCATGTCGGAGAGAGCATCTTTTATTTCTTGTATAGAGATCTTCGCTTCAAGCTGTTGATTCATTGAATATGAGATCTTAGGGGGAACCGCCTCCAAAGATTTGGAGTTTGGGTCCGTCACGCCCTCTTCTCTATACAGGTTTTGAAAGTGATTGAAAGCTGCTCTTTTTATGCTATCAAAATCCTTGTGAGTCGAGTTGCCATCTTTGATTTCTGCGATAGAATTGAAGCTCTTTCTGACTTGAGCTTGTTTGTGGAAGAAGGCAGTATTTCTGTCTCCTGCTTTAAGCCATAAACTCCTAGATTTCTGTCTCCAATGCTCTTCCTCCGAAAGGCAAGCTTTATGGAAGATTTGCTGGAGCTCAGCTTCCTTGTCTAAAACTTCTTTAGTGATTTCTGCATCTTCTCTTTGAGCATGGTGCTGGGCGAGGATGTCTTGGGCCTGCTTTCTCTCTTTTGTAGGGGAGGGAAGGGATTTGGCCCAAGTTTTAAGAACTACTTTCAGTCTTCTAAGTTTTTCTTCCCAAATGTAGAAAGAAGAACCTTTCACTGGCAGATTCCAACAGTCTTGAACCAAATTCAGGAACTCTGGTTCCTTGACCCAAAGAGGGTTGAATCTGAAGGGGATGGGTCCAAGATCTTTATGGCCCAACATCTCAAGTAGAATGGGCTTATGATCTGAAACACTGCATGGGAGGATATACAATCTGGATTCTAAGCCCAACAGAAGGAAGAAACTCTGCACCAAACATCTATCAAGTCTAGCAGCAATGTGCCCAAGACCTATTCTTTTGTTAGACCAGGTGTACTTACCATTTTCTGGGGGGATGTCAAGCAGATCCCAGTCCTGCATGAGGTCTTCCACCCATTCCCTTGCCGGGTCCCTTATGATTGTGCCTCCTCGCTTTCCTCCATGCGCATGGTAAGGTTTAAATCCCCTGCCACAATGATGTTTTCCAAATTTTCTGACTCTGACAATTGTCTGATGGAGTCCCAACATTCCCTTTTCTCCCCTATATTTGTTGGAACATAGACATTGAAAAGGTTGACTGCCTCCTTCGAGTCCAAAGGCTAGAGCTTCAAAAACAACCAGTGGGTGTTGTGCAGTTCGGAGACCAGCCTATACTTGAGAGGATTCCAGAGGGAGCCCAGACCCCCAAAGGCTCCCCGTGCTGAAACTGCATGTCCGCTGCTTCCTTTCCAAAATTTTTTGTTGATTTGGAGAAACTCCTTGTCCTCCATTTTGGTCTCCTGAATCAGAAGAATGTCCGGGGCTTCTCTTCTTATAAGGCTTCTCGTTGCTTCTTCTTTCACTTTGCTCCCCATTCCTCTGTAGTTCCAGGAGACAATCTTCATCATTTATTTTTATGATGATGGGCTCCCTTGGAGCCCTACACTTGGCTTTTAGTTGTCTTCGGGTTTTTGCCAAGGAGTTTCTCCAGAGTGGGCTAACTACCCTGTAGCTTGTCTTTGTAAGTTTCCTGATCTCTCTTTTCTCTAGCAGATTTACGGCCTCTTGTCGATCTTCTGACCGATGTCTGCATGTCTCCTATTTCTCCATCCCCCTCAGACTCCTCCGAGTCATGTTCCTCCTCGGATGCTTCTGTTTGCTTTTCCTTGTTTCTTGCCATGGCGCTTTCTTCAGGTCTTGCATCTGCTGAAGTTGTTTTTTCCGAAGGTTTATTTGCTTATCTTCTTCTTGAGGGGTCTCTTCAGCAGAGCTTAAGACCTCGTACCTGTTTTCTTGGCTTTTTGGCGGAGGAGGATTCTGGGTGGAGGCAGGTTGGGGGCCATGAACCCCAGATTTCTTGTGGGATGTCTTTGACCTCTTGACCTGGTTCCAGCCCTCTTCCTTACCTTTCTCTGCTTCCCCTTTGTTCGGGCACCTTCCTGCAAAGTGGCCATAGATATGACATTTACGACATTTAAAAGGGAGTTGCTCATAGTCTAGCACTTGCACATGCGTCCAACTGCCAACCTTTAATTTGATGTCCTTCGGAAGCCCCACCTCTAAGTCCACCTTGACACAGATTCGGGCGCAATCGTATTGATCATTGTTGTATGCTCTATTAATGAATTTTCCCAAAGTATTTCCAATGTGCTTGAGAAACTCCTAGTTCCAACAGTGCACTGGAAGATTTGGGAGCCGAACCTAGACAGGGACCGCTGTTGGGACATCCATGGTCGGATCGAAGTCAGGGGTCCATTTGTTGAGGTAGAGACCCTGAGGTCCCATGAAATAGGGCCCGTTCCTGAAGATCAGGTCTTTGTCCTCCTTTGTGTTGAACTCGAACAAGAAGAAGCCTCTACCCAAAAAATAAGAGGTGACATTGTTTTCGATCAGCGGAACCCAGTTCTTGATGACCCAGTTTTCCGTCGATTTTGGCGAGGGCCAAAGGCCCGTGAATTGACCCACTAGTGCACGATCTGCAAGGGACAAAGCGACCTGGATCGGGCCCTCAGGTGGGAGATTTACCTCTGGAACATCGTCGAGTCTTTTGACGAATTTAGCGACTTCAAACTTCTTCTTTTTAGGCAGTGAAGCAAGAAGAGAGGAGAAGGCTGCTTTAGCTTCCGAGGATGGAGCTTGCGAGGGACCAATAGGCGAGCCTTGAGCCTCCATGGCAAAGCGCAAACCAGTAAAACCGAGCAGCACCAAGCAAATACAAGCGAGGCATCTCCAGACCGGAATGAATGGATCCGATCAGACCCTGCAGGAGCCGAGGGCGCCGATCCGAGCAGATCTGACAAGAGCAGGGGGCTCAGCGAGAAAAGGAGCAGGAGGGACCTAGCAGATTCGATCGACCCAGAGGTCAGGAGGACCAGGATCAGGGCGGAGGCGGCTCAAAGGGCAGTGCCCAGACAGTCTATGCAGAGCAGATCGCAGCGGCCAACAGCGCTCGGGCGGGCAATCAATCCCTTAATACCTCATTAACAATGGAGGTTATCTTAGTTATCTCCATATACAATAGGAAAACTTCTCTCACAGACCCTTAGAGTCCCCTCTAGAATTACTTACTATTGCAAAATTATCTTGCTCTCCTATTTTCTTGTGGAAGATTCCATTTTGTGTACAGTATATGACTTGCTATATAATGTTTCTAAAAACTTAGCCCCCATTTAAGTAGCCCAATGTGATCCCAACACTAGAATCACTTCAAAATTAATTAAGATCATTTTAGAATTAAAACAATAAAGAATAATAATTTAACCGTTTCATCCTCAACTACATAGGGAATGAAATTTATATTGCAATTTGAGTGAAATAGTTGTTCCAAATCTGAAAATGGGTCTGGTGCATCCATGGATGAGAGTATAAGTCACATGGAAATCGATTTATTTATATAAATTCGGGATTTGAATACATCGAAAGAGTGCACTTACACAGATGTATCATTAAAAAATGTCATGAACCATAAAAATAAAAATTTAAGATCTTTGGATATATCTTTGCCAAATTGAGAATCCCCTGGCTTGACATTTTCAACAAGTTTGAAACAAAGGTTCTTGAGTGGGCCATCTAATGCCTCCAAATTGGAAACTGGTCTTGAGTAGGTTTGGATCCAAGTCTACGTAAATGCAGATTCCGGATCCTCCATAAGTTGTGTTGATAACAACGATGACACAATAAGAGCATGGGTTTATATGAATTAAAGGTAGAGGTGATATTGCAATTACACAAGAAATACAATGACCTAAACACAGTTGGCTTGAATTGTCTTCTTTGTGCCAACACTACATATATAATAAAATGTTTTTATATGAAATATGAATAAACAAGAAACTGGAAGAAGACATTCATTATAACAAGTTACTTTCCAACTAGTTTGATTGTTATGAAATCTCCAAGCATGACTACACAAGAGTTGATGGCATAGAAAAACAATACCAAAATATATGTTAAAAGTTCAAATCGTATAATGCTCCTAGAGTCACGTCCTAAATAAGGAGAATACCTGTGGCAGCCCCTATCACCGACACCTTTATGCCTATGATTATAGTTGTGATCATTTGATCTACTATGGTATTCATGGCTGCAACTAAAAGAATGTCTCTCAATCATCTCACGTGCATGAGGTCCTCTCCTATCATGAACATGATCATAGTCCCTGAATGAATCCCTTCCCCAATCATTCCTGATGGCTCTCTTTGAACTTTCAACAATTTTTGCACCCTCCCCACAAGAAGCATTTGGAATCATACTTCCATCACGTTTAAGGCCACGACTAGAGGAAGGCAATGATGAGCCAGAAATTGGTTAATGCTAGTGGTACTTGCCATGGGAGGTGTCATTAGATGACTTGGCATCCATTGTATCAGGCAATTATGATGCCAAGATTGTATCTATTTCCCAATAATTTCCTTGCTAAAATGCATAGAAAAACCCCATAAACCCTATCCTTTAATCAACAAAACCTTGTTTCCTAACTCGGTAGGAATTTTGTTACACAATTAGAATTTGACTCTATCCATCTACATGCACTCTTGTTGAGTTGATATACCATAACATGCCTCCACTTCAAAATTTGTAATATTCCACAGAAATGCATTTGGTTTGCATATTTTTTCAAGCAATTGATGTGCTCAATCCAAGCTACCATATATGGCATATTTGATTACAAATTTGGTATGTGTAAGAGACATTCATGTTCAGCACAGGCTCATGTTTTGCATATCCCCAATCATTGCAGTGCGTACAAGTATATTTTATGTAGAAATATTGTCAAACATGTCACTACGTAGTCATGGACTCCCTTGCCCTATGTCATAGCCTTTGAGAATGAACGCACCAATGTTAGAAATCGTCCATGAAAATGCATTTTGTTTATGTGTTATGTCGAATAGCTTGCAGAGTGCTATGTGGAATTTATTTGCGTGCTCTGTTGCCAGCCCATGTAGGCTCAATGTTGATACCTGCGCTCTGAGACCACTTGTGACATCCCCATCCTTTCTGTTGGGCAATGTTGCTCACACATGTATCGACATTACTAAGACATATCTCAAAAATAGTTGCATGGTTTAACTAGAACATTTCACCATGTGCATGGTGAAGCCATAATAACAAAAATCATATAACATAGCAAAAGACTTGCCACAATAATTCTTAAAACGAGCACGTAATGGGTTTCAAGCACTTATTTGTTAAATTTCCTGGCTGCTTGTTGACCTCAGACATTCCTCCCAACTGTAGACTGTCTTGGTCCAATTCTCTTAGCAATCGATCACCCTCGCGCTGGGGCCATGACTTCACTTGGTGTCGACTTCTCGAGCCAGGAACACGCCTCATACCAAACATAATAGAGCCATGGTACCAAACCCGATAGCCTTCAACAAGCAGGCTCACATCCTCCATCAGCCCCACATCCAAGCATTGCATCCCTTCACTGCACTTGTAGTCCATTATGCTGTGCCACCACCTCTAGGGTGTCTACGTTGGCCAACTAGGGTTGTCTAGATTCTCATGGCTCCAGGAGTTTCCTCTACCCTCACGGGTCTCCAGACACCCTCTAGACCCTCACATAGCGAAGGTACAAAAACCCAATAGCTTCCAACCAACAAACTCACATCCCCCAACTACCCTTATCTTGGCCGACCAAGGATGTCCAGAGCCCTATGGCTCCATGAGTTCTTGTTGCCCTCACGGGTCTCCAGGTACACTCTAGACTCTTACTCAGGGACACTTGTCCCTTCACTGATCATGATCAATTGAATAGAGGAACCACTTTTTATAAGTATGGTGTACCCTTACTTTTTATTATAGTAATATATTATAATATTATATGATTATATTACAATATTATAGTATTATATGATTATAGTAATAATATATTTGTTAGGCCCATTGGCCTTTTACCACATAGGATCTTTGGTTTGATCACACAGGCACTCTGGCCTTAAAACTCGTAAGTACTCTAGCTCACTAGCTTGACACATTATACATACATAGGCATGCAGGTCTCAATGGAACTCGGTTCACCAGCCTAATAATATAGGTTCTCTGACCCAATTACATGGACACATTGGCCTTAAAACATATATGTACAAACAAGGGTATGTAGAGCCCAATAGAACCCAACTCACGAGCCTAATTAACATATCACGACTCACCAGCCTAAGTTTTGTGTGTACAAGTACATTGCAATCTAGGGGGGTCAAGTCGTGGATATTACTACTCCAAGCTCCTAGCTAAGAATCCCAGCTATCCCATGCTATAGAGGCCTTTCCCTCCTCCAAGATGCACAACACTCCTCCTAAATAGGGTGCTTTCCAAGTAAGTAGACATTGCCATTAGGCCATGTTGAAGGGTGGCCCCAAGCTATTAAGAGAACTTCAACATCCTATGGAAGAATGCCAAAAAAACACCCAATATGGTCAAGAAAACATTGACCAATCTATCTCCAATTTGCAAATTCATTCTAATACCCCCGAACTATCCCGCTAGGGTGATGCGACTCTTACTAATATCTATATGATAATAACATAATGAAAAGACATGTATAACATCACTGAAATAGTTAATAATGTGCATAAAAAGTCATAAAACATAAACAACAAAGTATATTCAATACCGATTTGATAAAGCCATTGACTAGCTACATACCTCAGATGTACGACCCAACCATAGACCGTGCTACTCTAACTCTCTTAGTAGTGGGCCATCCTCGCGCTAGGGCCATGACTCCACAATGCCAACAACTACTCAAGCTAGGTATACGTTCAGAATATGAATGGGCCCAAGGTGCCAAACCGCAACAACATCCAACCAATAAGCTTACATCCCCCCTTCATCACACATTACCAAGGTAGTGCACCCCCTTCTCTGCGCCTGTAGCTAATGGGTTGTGCCAATACCCCCTAGTGTTTCCAGCTTGGTTGGCCAGGGATGTCTCAAATCTTTGTGGCTTTTAGGAGTTCCTGTTGCCCTGGGGGGTCTCCAAGTACCCTCCATATCCATACAAGGACACTTGTCCCTATAGTCCTCCCTCTAGGGCTTAAGCCTTCCTCGAGGTAGCCCAAGGAGAACTGTACTCATACTCAAATCTGCCTAGGATCCTCGGGGTACAATAGCTGGCGATCCTCTGGTTCTCCCCATAACCAAGTCCACAATCATCCCTTGGCAGTCTTTGATGGAAAAGAAAGTTGTATGTTTCCTATTCCCCTCCCTTTACCTTTTATTTATAGTTTAGGATTATACTATTTTAATATTATTCCTAAAATTACTTTTAGGAATATTATAACCAAATAATTATTTTGCTTAGGAACCATGTCTAGTTTCACCACCTCACCTTTATCTTTTTGTGGAGTCCTACCCCCCATAATATTTTTATCCCATGGTTTGTAGTCGTCGTGTTATTTTATTAATTTAGCTTGTTATGTCTACTAAGCTTGCTAGCCTTTCAATGCACAGGTTCTCTGGCCTCACCACACATACACCCTAGCGTTAAAACACGTTTGTACACTGGCTCATCAATCTAACACATTTATATATGTAGGAATGCATGCCTCATAACATAGAAAATGTAAGCACATAGGCCCAACATAACTTGGCTTGCCAACCTCATAATAATGTGTACAAGTACATATAGGGGTCATCGTGGGGGTGTTACATTCCCCTCCCCCTTATTTTTGCACTGTCCTCAGTGCATGATATACCCATGTAAAATCAAATTCTTTTGCCTTGAACTTTGCTTTGTGTCAGGTACTCACTGCACGCCTTGTTTGTTAGCTGTTCCTATTTAGCCATCAGGAAAATAGATATGTTAGTCTTTACTATATAATATTTACATTCCCCTCCCCCTTATTTTTGCACTGTCCTCAGTGCATGATATACCCATGTAAAATCAAATTCTTTTGCCTTGAACTTTGCTTTGTGTCAGGTACTCACTGCACGCCTTGTTTGTTAGCTGTTCCTATTTAGCCATCAGGAAAATAGATATGTTAGTCTTTACTATATAATATTTACCTTATTCTCCGGAGTTTTCAATTTCAAAATGTAATTGTTACTCGGAAATAAATTTACATTCAAAAACCAATACTTATGTGTATGGTTGTACAGTGCTTCACCAAGCTGCCCGTGGGAAGTATTGGGACTTTGATACATCCACATGGTCCCAGCTGTTGGCATTCCTGAATTGCCTCTTGCTTGCGATGTCCACCCCCTTATATGGTTGTTTTGGACACTCCAGAACAGGCCTGAAGAACACTCTCACAGTGCTACTTATCTTATTGAATTTGGAATTTATATGAAGCAGTCAAGATCCATGTTCTCTGTTCCACCAAAGTTTGCCAAAGAAGAATCCCCTCTAAGTGTTAGGCAAATGACAATCCTTCGAATCTCATTATGCCCCTAACATTATCAGCTTTGGCATCAAGACATCCATTGTCAAAACTCTTGCTGCAATACCAAGCATCGCCATAGTAGTTATGCCCATGCCAAAATGCTATTAGCTAGCATAATATTTACTGTAATTGTGTCCAAGAATAATACGTGAAAAATGAGAAGCAACTAGTAATTTCCAGCTGATTTAAAAAAATCTTTTCTGTGACAAATATACCAACAAAATCTGAGGATGATTTTAGATAAGGCCAATCCTTTGGAATAGACCTAATGATAATGGTAAGGGCAATGTTCTTTGCACTTGTTTGCAAGCTGACAGAATGCGCCCTTCCACTTCTGTCCCTTCTTTAGCATCTTCTATAGTCTTCAAATCCAAAAGAACATGTGTCGGACAATGCTTGACACAAGAAAATCTCTAGTTTCAACTGACATAGCTTTGGAAAAGGACTTTGCAGTTTATCTACAGAGGTAACACTTGAAATAATCTCAGATTCAGAACTGTATTTCAAAGGTAGTACCGACCTCCTCTAGTTGCTACCACTCATCCTAATTCTCAGATGTCATTAAACTCTGGAGTCAAAACTGCCCAGAATAAAGGTTCGATGCACTGATCCTAAGTGACATTTTGCTGTTTAGTCAAACTGCAGTTTAAATGCTTCTTCTGCTATAGGGAATGGAGGCAACGACACGGATATTGTAGCTGCTGTTCTTTCCTTTCCAAATTACGCATCATATGCCAGACATACTTTTGTTCACCTCAATATATAATGATCTAGCAATCTGTTAATAAAAGCTAAGGATTTCATCATTTAATTGATTTCTTCCACGACCAAGCTCTTTTATTTTTGGTAGTTGAAATTTCAACAGCAACCCAGCAATCAGCATAAGCATTTCAAAACAATTTATATATTTGTTTATATGTGAATACTTGTAATGATGGGTAAAACACACAGGCTTGGAGACACTAAAATGTTGGTTGTAGGTGGTTTACACAGAACTCAAGCCAATGCGGTGTATAAGTGAAGAGGGCAAGAGCCAATTTGGCTGTTGATTCCACCAAAGACTGACAAATTGGAATTAAGTTGTAAAATGTGGTTTGTGCAACAAGAATTCACACTAATGAACAGAGGAATCATTGCACTTGGAATTTAGGGAATTTGAAAAAAAAACCTGTGGTATCAAAGCTCGGTTGCTCTCATACCACAAAATGACATCAATTTGATAAGAGCCTAACCTGCAGGCAAGGTGAAGAAGAGAAAACTTAACAGAAAATAAGCATAGAAACAACATTCTTCCTCCAAGAACTTATTTCATCTCCTTGGCTATTGTCAAATTTAAAATAAATAGCACAGTAGTGAAATTTATAAGTTCGAAGATTTGAAATATTTTAGAGTCCAATTGTTGCCAAAGATTTCAATCTAATCTTTTTAAGCGTTAAGGCACATCAAAGTGCAGAACCTCTCAAATATATAAACAGTAGTGACACCAAAATCCAACATTTATAGTCTTCCTTTCATATTTGCTTCTCTTTTTGATTAATCTCTGCTGCAAAATTTCAGAATTGAACATCTCAAATCAAGTCTCAAGAAAATTAGTCCATTCTTCCCTGTCAAGGGTTGTCTTTCAACATTATAAAGATGGTCTTTGAGCCTTATAGGCTATAGGATATTGTCATTTTTGTGGCTTTATGGGCCCAAAGACTATTCTCAAGTTTTATTCTTTTTTATACTAGGTCTTTTGAGAAGTTCCTTACAGAGAAACTCAATCATCAATAAATAATTTCGTAAGTCATCCCCTGCTTTTGCTCCGAACTGTTATGACACTAGTTCTGATGCAGGAAAAGAAAGAAGAATGCATACTTAATGAATATGAAGTGAGTGTGATATTAGAGGTGATTAATGACTGTTTAATTGAGGGGAAACAAGGTAAGGCGGCAGCTCCCTCTTAAGGGAAGCTGCTTCACATATGAGAAGAATTAGGGATTGGCCAGCATTAACGGGAAAAAAATGTATGGCTGACTAGACATTAGAGATTCAAAGAAGGATGGCTTGGCCACAGGCAGCCCACCTAAGCACATCTTGGACACCCTGACTTATGGTGTAACCAAACAAAGTGCAGAACCTCTCAAATATATAAACAGTAGTGACACCAAAATCCAACATTTATAGTCTTCCTTTCATATTTGCTTCTCTTTTTGATTAATCTCTGCTGCAAAATTTCAGAATTGAACATCTCAAATCAAGTCTCAAGAAAATTAGTCCATTCTTCCCTGTCAAGGGTTGTCTTTCAACATTATAAAGATGGTCTTTGAGCCTTATAGGCTATAGGATATTGTCATTTTTGTGGCTTTATGGGCCCAAAGACTATTCTCAAGTTTTATTCTTTTTTATACTAGGTCTTTTGAGAAGTTCCTTACAGAGAAACTCAATCATCAATAAATAATTTCGTAAGTCATCCCCTGCTTTTGCTCCGAACTGTTATGACACTAGTTCTGATGCAGGAAAAGAAAGAAGAATGCATACTTAATGAATATGAAGTGAGTGTGATATTAGAGGTGATTAATGACTGTTTAATTGAGGGGAAACAAGGTAAGGCGGCAGCTCCCTCTTAAGGGAAGCTGCTTCACATATGAGAAGAATTAGGGATTGGCCAGCATTAACGGGAAAAAAATGTATGGCTGACTAGACATTAGAGATTCAAAGAAGGATGGCCGGCCACAGGCAGCCCACCTAAGCACATCTTGGACACCCTGACTTATGGTGTAACCAAACAATTCGCTAGTGTAGATAAACCTCCAAATTCTTCATATTATTTCATTCTCTCTCCTGTTGTCTGCAGTTATTTTGCATTTATTCATTAATATAGGATTCTCTACATCTAGAGTTATATTAACTTATTCTCCAAGTGTGGCCATTGCAAATCATATGTGAATTTTTGCTGGCTTTAGGCCTAATCCTGCTAAGTATTTTCTATGAAAGGGAACCACCGCCATTTTGGGACTGGGGCCTCCTGTGTGGAAAATTTTGTGTGTTTTGTTTGGTGGCATACATGTTTCTATTATATAAAGTCACCTACTTTTGAAAGGCTTGGGAAACCACATAATACAAATTTCAAAAGGCTTTTTGGGCAGCAACTCCCAAAATCAACAAAATTCACAAAAATTGGGTGTCTCAGCTTAGTTTCAGCAGTTGGAATTTGTTGTTGTTGGTGCCTATGCACAACTTCAAATCTTTATGTATGTTCTATGCTAGAGCAATTTATTTCAATTTTCACAGTTAGTTCAATACCTTTTCCAGATTAGCAATCACATCATCATTAAAGTAAACTGCAAATAGAACATAAATATAAATTGTAGAAGACAAGCCAAGACAAGAGGACACAAGATGTGGCGTTAGCCAAGGACAAACCCCAATGTGGGGAACCCTTGATCAATTCTTCTTATATGTTCTTTAATAGTTCAGCAGAGAGAGAGATAGTACGTTTACAATTGAAGTCAACACTTTGACTTATCTAGATAAGAGCATAGATCATCTCTAAGAAGATGATACATGAGATCAACTGATTCTCCAAGGTGACTCCTTCACCTACTGTTGTGTTGCATTTCGTCATCATGCCGCACCTCACCGTGCTGCACCATGCTGCACCCATCATCACTATGCTGCATCTCATCATGCTTCATTAATCATAAATGTACCCATCACTGTTTGCATTATGTGCCATTGTTGCATCATGTTGCCACACTGGCCTTTGTGCTGGCTGCACCTTGCTTGCTTGTTGTCCCTAGCATGCTTGTTGCATGCTAGCTGTCCCTTGCATGCTAGCTGTACCAATACATGCTTGCTGTACTAAGTATCATGTTGCTGTCCCAATATTAGTTTGTTGTCCCTGATATGCTTGCTGTAACATTGCATGCTTGGTGTATTTGCTGCTAAGTACCATACAATTGTCCCAATGTTAAGTTAGTTGTCCCTTGCATGCTATTTTCCTTCAGAGACAGATGCTCTGGCTGAAACCCTAGATAAACACTCCGGCAATTCCTTAGCTCCAATCTGCCCCACGAAAAACCCCAACGTCAGCCTCTAGGGACTGCGTCAGACTTTTCTGCAGTTCCGGCAGTTCCCGACAGTGCCAGCTATTCCCGACAGTTCCGGATTCTGCCCTCTGCGTCAGCTTTCCTGACAGTTTTGGCCTCTGCCCTCTGCGTCAGCTTTCTTGGTTGTTCTGGCAGTTCCCTATAGTTTCAGCTGTTCTCGACAGTTTCGACTTTTGCCCTCTGTGTCAACTTTCTTGGCTGTTATGGCAGTTCCCAATAGTTCCAGCTTCTGCCCTCTGCGTCAGCTTTCTTGGCTATTCCGACAGTTCCTGGCAGTTCCGGCTTTTGTCCTCTACGTCAGCGTAACTGGTTGTTTTGGTAGTTCCCGGCAGTTCTGGCTTCTATCCTCTGCGTTAGCTTTCCTCGCTGTTTCGGGAGTTCCAGTAGTTTCGGGAGTTCCTCGCAGTTCCGGCTTCTGCCCTCTAGATTAGGGTAGCATTATCCCTTAGGATCTCTCCTCCTACTAAAACCCAAAGGCAAGTAGAGAGGAAGAAATCCCGTGTGTTGAAATGACTTGAAGGCCACCTCTATTTATACTAAGACATTGAGCACAAGTGGGGTTTATTTGGTTGCTGGCCGACCTTGACGAATTGTCTCATAACACAAATAAATTCGTATCTCCATGAATACTTATTGGAATCGGATGATCTTTAGATTAATCCTACACCTCTTGATGAGAGAGATCCAAGAAAAATATCAGCTTCCACTAATAAGATGACCCACATGGAGTTTGGCCCTAGTTGCCAATTTTAACACTCCCTCTCAACTGGGGAGAACTCCATTCGCTGATCCATTTGTCCGACCATACTATCTTTGCCATCAGTGCCTTGCATTGCTCTGCTGAACCATGAAGAATAATTGATCGAGAATGTCTCATACCATTCTCTACTAACCCGAAGTCAGTTC
Organism: Pinus taeda; assembly: GCA_000404065.3. Classification (NCBI taxonomy): domain Eukaryota; kingdom Viridiplantae; phylum Streptophyta; class Pinopsida; order Pinales; family Pinaceae; genus Pinus; species Pinus taeda. The sequence continues at coordinate 14,862 of APFE031137431.1, forward strand.
CATATGAAGAGAGCGTGTCATATCACTCTTATTGACCCGAAGTCAATTTTATTAATCTTATATCAATATCACAAGAGAGTGTCTCAAACCACTCATACTGATCTCAGATCAATGGAGGTCATCCTAGCATAGGGAGTACAATAGATACAATGATGCATTCATCAATAGTACTACTATGGTTCGTAACCCCATTTCCCTGCTCATTGATCAGATGAGAGGTACTTCCCATAAGTCCTAGACTGCATGGGTAGGATGGAGAGCCGGGCAAACGAGCTGCACGAACGTGCACAAAGCCAACCTCGGGTCACAACTTAGCATTTTTTCATACGGGCTCATTCGCCCGGCTGCGCCCTCGCCCGACCCGCCCAAACGACCTGCCTGAAAGAGTTCACACGGACGCCCTCGCCCGACTCGACCGAACGAGTTCGCACGCACGCCCTCAAACGACTCACCCAAACGAAGGGACAAGGGAGAGCCGGGCAAACGAGTTGTACGAACGTGCACAAAGCCAACATCGGGTCACAACTTAGCATTTTTTGATACGGGCTGGTTTGCCTGAGTGCGCCCTCGCCCGACCTGCCTGAACGAGTTCACTCAAATGACCCGCCCGAACGAGTTAGCACACACGCCCTCAAACGACTCACCCAAACGAAGGGACAAGGGAGAGCCGGGCAAACGAGCTGCACGAACGTGCACAAAGCCAACCTCGGGTCACAACTTAGCATTTTTTGATACGGGCTCGTTCGCCCTGGTGCGCCCTCGCCCGACCCGCCTGAACGAGTTCACCCGAACGACCCGCCCGAACGACCCACCCGAATGAGTTCGCACGCACGCCCTCAAACGACTCACCCAAACGAAGGGACAAGGGAAAGCCAGGAAAACGAGCTGCACGAACGTGCACAAAGCCAACCTCGGGTCACAACTTAGCATTTTTTGACACCGGCTTGTTCGCCCGGGTGCGCCCTCGGTCGACCCGCCTGAACGAGTTCACTCGAACGACCCGCCCGAACGAAGGGACAAGGGAAAGTCGGGCAAACGAGCTGCATGAACGTGCACAAAGCCAACCTCGAATCACAACTTAGCATTTTTTGACACAGGCTCGTTCGCCCGGGTGCGCCCTCGCCCGACCCGCCTGAACGAGTTCACCTGAACGACTCGCCCGAACGCGTTCGCACGCACGCCCTCAAACGACTCACCCAAACGAAGGGACAAGGGAGTGCCGGGCAAATGAGCTGCACGAACGTGCACAAATCCAACCACGGGTCACAACTTAGCACTTTTTGATATGGGCTCGTTCGCCCGGGTGCGCCCTCGCCCGACCCGTGTGAACGAGTTCACCCGAACAACCCGCCCGAACGAGCTCACAGGCACGCCCTCAAATGACTCACCCAAACGAAGGGACAAGGGAGAGTCAGGCAAACGAGCTGCACGAACTTGCACAAAGCCAACCTCGGGTCACAACTTAGCATTGTTTGATACGGGCTCGTTCGCTCAGGTGTGCCCTCGCCTGACCCGCCTGAACGAGTTCACCAAAACGACCCGCCCGAACGAGTTCGCACGCACAACCTCAAACGACTCACCCAAACGAAGGGACAAGGGAGAGTCGGGCAAACGAGCTGCACGAACTTGCACAAAGCCAACCTCGGGTCACAACTTAGCATTGTTTGATACGGGCTCGTTCGCCCAGGTGCGCCCTCGCCCGACCCACCTGAACGAGTTCACGCGAACGACCCGCCTGAACAAGTTCGCACGCACGCCCTCAAACGACTCACCCAAACGAAGGGACAAGGGAGAGCCGGGAAAAGGAGCTGGACGAACGTGCACAAAGCCGACCTCGGGTCACAACTTAGCATTTTTTGACACAGGCTCATTCGCCAGAGTGCGCCCTCGCCCGACCCGCCTGAACGAGTTCACCCGAACGACCCGCCCGAACGAGTTTGCACGCACGCCCTCAAACGACTCACCCAAACGAAGGGACAAGGGAAAGCCAGGAAAACGAGCTGCACGAACGTGCACAAAGCCAACCTCGGGTCACAACTTAGCATTTTTTGACACGGGCTCATTCGCCCGGGTGCGCCCTAACCGACCTGCCTGAACGAGTTCACCCGAACGACCTGCCCGAACGAGTTCGCAAGCACGCCCTCAAACGACTCACCCAAACGAAGGGACAAGGGAGAGCCGGGCAAACGAGCTGCACGAACGTGCACAAAGCCAACCTCGGGTCACAACTTAGCATTTTTTCATACGGGCTCGTTCGCCCGGCTGCGCCCTCGCCCGACCCGCCCGAACGACCTGCCTGAAAGAGTTCACACGGACGGGGCTTTTGTTCCAAAGGAACAAAATACACTATTGGCGGGGATTTTGTTCCAAAGGAACAAAATACACTACTATTGACGCTTTTAATCACAGTCACGGCTTATAAACAGACTTTGTGTGAATTCCGAAGAATTACACTATCGACACGGTAATTGTTAAAGTATTGCATTATACGCAATATACACTATCGGCCCCTTTCAATCCTCCTTCTCCGATGCGATAACACATGGTGTTATTGGAGATCGCAATCAGTGACTCCATTGTTCCAAAGGCTTGACTCTTTCCGCTCCCACCTTGCGAGGCGATAACAATTGCGGACCCAATAACTTATTAAAGTCTCCCTATACCGTTTTGGCTCTGGTAGTGTCACGCCATCGGAGTTCGACGCTTTAAATGGTCTTCTGCTCCACTTGAGGTCTTGCGATGCGATATTGGTTCGGACCCGATATGGGTATGAACCAAATCTAATAGAATTTCAGGTCCAAAACTATACTCTGCGTAAGTGAATTTTTCGATTTCTCTAAGTAAAACAGAGTTTTATTTGTGGGACTTAATAATGCATTTAAGAAGCCTGCGCTCGCTGATATGAAGGGAAAACTCCCCAATAGGTCTTATATTAAGAGTTAATTGAAAAACAACAATTGAATCTCCATTAAAACACGCAGAATCACACAGAACCAAGACTGATACGTGTATAAAATACCAATTAACAGAGAGTCAATAATCAGATGCAGAGAGAGTTTTTTTTTCTTCAAATGATAATGCTTCTGGCCCGCTCGCTCTAGAGCGTCTTGTTATTTTATTTATAATTAATAGATAGAGCCTTCTCGGCCATTATCCTTTACAAAAACATGGCTTTTACATAAGTGATTTAAACCAATAAAGTTACTACATCTTTTATAAAGCGACTTATTACAACTTGATCTTTATTCTTAAATTTATCATTATCCTAAGCTAGAAAAGCATGAAAATTTGCTGGCTAAAGGACCTCACTCCCTTGCTTGTAGATTTTTTTTTGGATTTTTGGAATGTGTGAAGATTTTTCCCTCTAAGTCACATGCTCTTGTATTACAAGACAAGAGGACACAAGATGTGGCGCTAGCCAGGGACAAACCCCAATGTGGGGAAACCCTTGATCAATTCTTCTTATATGTTCTTCAATAGTTCAACAGAGAGAGAGATAATACGTTTACAACAGAAGTCAACACTTTGACTTACCTAGATAAGAGCATAAATCATCTCTAAGAAGATGATACATGAGATCAGTTGAAGACATGCTGTTTCAACTGATTCTCCAAGGTGACTCCTTCACCTATCGTTGTGCTGCATTTTGTCATCATGCTGCACCCATCATCACTATGCTGCATCTCATCATGCTTCATTAATCATGATTGTACCCATCACTGTACTGCATTATGTGTCATTGCTGCACCATGTTGCCATACTGACCTATGTGCTGGTTGCACCTTGCATGCTTGTTGTCCCTAGCATGCTTGTTGTCCTTAGCATGCTTATTGTCCTTAGCATGCTTGCTAGCTGTCCATTGCATGCTAGCTGTACCAATACATGCTTGCTGCACTGAGTATCATGTTGCTGTCCCAATATTAGTTTGTTGTCCCTTGCATGCTTGCTGTAACATTGCATGCTTGGTGTACTTGTTGCTAAGGGCATACAACTGTCCTGATGTTAGTTAGTTGTCCCTTGCATGTTGTTCTCCTTCGGAGGCAGATGCTCTGGTTGAAACCCCGGATAAACACTCTGACAGCTCCTTAGCTCCAATTTGCCCCATGAAAAAACCCAACGTCAACCTCTAGGGACTACGTTAGAAGTTACTACATCTTTTATAAAGCGACTTATTACAACTTGATCTTTATTCTTAATTTATCATTTTCCTAAGCTAGAAAAGCATGAAAATTTGCTGGATAAAGGACCTCACTCCCTTGCTTGTAGATTTTTTTTTGGATTTTTGGAATATGTGTGAAGATTTTTCCCTCTAAGTGACATGCTCTTGCATTACAAGACAAGAGGACACAAGATGTGGCGCTAGCTAGGGACAAACCCCAATGTGGGGAAACCCTTGATCAATTCTTCTTATATGTTCTTCAATAGTTCAACAGAGAGAGATAGTACGTTTACAACAGAAGTCAACACTTTGACTTATCTAGATAAGAGCATAAATCATCTCTAAGAAGATGATACATGAGA